>LKNJ01003643.1:0-45238 GCA_002120245.1 Maccullochella peelii
TTGCAATAATCCAGTCTGGACGTAACAAATGCATGGACTAGTTTCTCTGCATCTTTTTGAGACAGGACGTGCCTGATTTTAGCAATGTTACGTAGGTGAAAAAAGGCAGCCCTTGAAGTTTGTTTTACGTGGGAGTTGAAGGACAGATCCTGAAGATAACTCCGAGATTCCTTACTGTGGCACTGGAGGCCAGGGCAATGCCATCTAGAGTAACTATGTCTTTAGATAATGTGTTTCGGAGCTGTTCGGAACCAATTACAATAACTTCAGTTTTGTCTGAGTTTAACATCAGAAAGTTGCTTGAATGCTTGAAGTTTAACTAACTGATTGGTTTCATCTGGCTTGATCGATAAATATAATTGGGTATCATCTGCATAACAATGAAAATGTATGGAGTGATTCCTAATAATATTGCCTTTTGACCTGGTGGTGATAAAGGAAAAGTCATAAGTATTGGTCCTCTGGGTATGATGCATATTTGTACCAAATTTCATGGCAGTCCATCCAATAATTGTTAGGCTCACATGGCTAAAAGGCTACAAATACTACTAATAATAACACATTTTGGAATCAAATGTCCTGATCATTTCAGGTTTTTGCCATCCCATAGATAACTAGAATGGTACTGATCAGTTCTTGAAAATGTGATCAATCAAAAACCATCACAGAAGAGGTGGACAATACTGACCAAACCCTCCTAGATATTACAGTAAACATAAGGCCAATATTATCAAGCCAGTGTACACGGCTCATTCCTACCAGCTGTCCTAGACGTAACATTGTATGTTTTACCCTGAAAGAATGCAAGAGCACAAGCTTTGCCCTTGGTGGCTTGGCGACAGAAGTTGAAAATATCATCTCTACTCTCTAGTGTTGGAGTAAATGTCTGGCCAATTGGAGGGACAGTCAACATTGTGTCATTTTATAGCCTGCCTGCACACACAGCTTCCCTTCTCACGTGTTTCCCTCCCCAGCCTTAGCAGCAGCTTCACCCAACCCTCCATCTCTCAAGATGACTTACTGTAGCTTATTACTTTCACCCAGCCACCCACTAAATCTTTGACATGTTTATTATAAAGCCAAGTTCATGGATTCCAGGAAGGAGAATAAAAAATCTGATTGTAGACCTTCTCCTTCCTCAAAGCACTCAACTCAATGCCCAATAAATTACTTTGCTGATATGATATGGCACTATTTGTGTTTGGGTTACTAAATAACCAAGTCAGTTAGGCAGCTGTTATTGCAGAGACATGCTACTGCTAATTGCCCAGAGCCATTAGTCATAACCATAAAATAAAATGAGTAATCAAACAAAAAGTCTAACACACATCCTTCAAGTCATCTTAATGAGCAGGAGCCTCTTCCTGGTGGATGAATGTATGTTATTTTTATGTTGATTTCCTGAATATTGAATGAACGTTTATGAAAGTCTCTGAAATGCAGATTTGAAGAAAATGCTGCTTAATGCAGTTTCCTGCTTAATGGTGAGCACATCATCTGAGACCAAACATGACATCATTTTTTTTTGTCATTACAAGACACTTTGCCTGG
The DNA here is from genome assembly GCA_002120245.1 of Maccullochella peelii. NCBI lineage: Eukaryota > Metazoa > Chordata > Actinopteri > Centrarchiformes > Percichthyidae > Maccullochella > Maccullochella peelii. The sequence continues at coordinate 1,552 of LKNJ01003643.1, forward strand.
TGAAGCGTAGCTGGGAAGGTTTTCAGCAAACACATGCATGATGTGGATTCACACTCTGGGAACAGCCCGGCTAGCGCAAGTGATGTGTCATGCTGACCAGCAACACACAACAAATGCCAGTAAGGAAGTGGAACAACAGGCTACTCACATAGAGTGGTGCGCCGGTGGGAAGGCAGCCCTGTATCGCCACCTGTTACCTTATCACTGACTAAATGGAAATGAACCCTTTATATGTGTTGTCCAGCTTAGGCATACTGGCTGATGCAAAAGCTGTGTAGTTTGTGTGTCTTTTGTGTTTCATGTTCAATGCCGTCTCATTCAGTTTGCATTTCGTCATTCCGGGGGCAAAAAAGAAGGTGCAGCCTGCAGAGTTTTAAAAGAGAGCATACGTAAGATATTGTTGACAAGAAAGAAAATGCAGCTGTCAGTTGAAGGATTTGAAGGTGAGGGGTATTTGCATTATGTGTGCGTTTTTGTGAGGGTGGGGAGACAGTGAAGCCAAATCAACGTAGAAAGAGACAGGGAGGGGTGGTGAGAGGGCAAGAATGTGTATTTCTCTCCTTGAATTCTTGAGGTGTCTTCCTCCTCCTCCTTCTCCACCTCCCTCTCCTCGTCTCCACCTCCAGATACCAACCTTAAGGCCCAGACACTGTCTGAAGTTATTTGCATAAAGTGCTAAAAGGGGAGCTGACAGAGCAGGGCAGGTGAAACCGGCCAACGGTCGCAGAGGAAGGAGGACCCAGAGCTGACACTGACACAGCAAGTTATTACACAGCCTCTGAGCGCACACCCATTTACACACAGGCACACACACACCTGTGACTCCAGCAGGCGATTCAGACCAGCACAGAGGAGGACCTTAGCCTGGGCAGAGGCGCAATTAAAATCCCAAACTCCCTGCTGGGATCTCAGAAGTCAGTTGACTTTCACTCCAGAAAAATGCATATTCCAGTGCAAAGGGAGTGAGCAGAGCCCCGGCCCAGAGAGCTAAAGAGAGGATCATCTGACATCTTTTTCAGTTAACAGGTAAACTGAACCTTTGCTCTAAATGTTGAATCTTGAGCGCTTTTTATACCAGTTTGTGGCTTACTGTTAAAAACGTATCTTTAAAAACGGTTCCACTACGGCTATTGTTTTCATTTAAGCATTTCTTTTTAAGACCTGCAGCTCTGTGAGTGAAAACAGTTTCCTAAAACCAAATACCAATAAAACTCCAGATCGTTGGATTAATCTGTAATAAATTAGGCATTTCCTTAATTTCCTTATTTCTTTAACTATATTCAGTTGCAAATAAATGTGAGGGTGCAGGTGGATTTCATCCATCATATGGTGGCTAACAGAACCCCCGTAGCACATTTCATGAGTAGTTCTGTATATTCAGCTAGGATCTGTATACTGTATACTGTTTCCTGCATTGTCTGTTGTGTTTACACATGTGCTATCTGTACAGATTTTGCCTCGGCCAGCCTCACGTTCAGTTAACCCCCCCCAAGTCCAACGGCAGGTAGATTGAGTTTCATTTACTTTTCAAAGTGAGAACAGGTAGGGCAGCATTGTGGATGATGGTTGAGCTGAGCATACAGCTGAAGATACACACGGCTTAGCCTGACACAAAGGGGCTGAAAAAAGAAAAGTACAGTATTTTACATTTGACTAACACACAAATTGTAGCCGACAAGGTGTGATTTGTATACTAATGGGTCAGTGGGGAAAGTAAGAGTATGCCACTGAGAGCGACGAGTCACCAGAAACTGAAGCTCAAAGTAGAATCCTGTACAAAAACAATATAGGGAAAACCCCCCTGTTTGAAGCTGGTATTTTGGGTTCAGCAACGACTTAGTCTGAGTTAATATTTGATTGTGCTTTCCAGAATATGACATTCAGTTTGGCCCCAAAGTGGAATGGATTGCCTTACCTCAACATGGACTCTGGACAGTTGTTTTTTACATCTTGCTCTGAAGCAGTCTCCTTTTGTGTAAATAGGCAGTAAAAGGTTGGTTAGACCTTCTCCACCTTAAATTGAGACTAAGCAACTTTAGCTAAACAGTGGCCTCTGAAATTACTGGATAATGATAAATGTTAAAACATAATGTAACAGTAGCAGAAGTAAAGAAAACTGTAAAGTCAGTGAACTGAATCAAGTTAAAGTATGCAAACATGAGCTAACATTAGCCACAATACACAGGACACAATAGTCCTGCCAGACCAAATAAGGCTGTAGCAGCAAAACCCCTGAGTGTATTGATTGGAGCAGGGGTGCGTTTAATTAATTGTAATTAGTAAAATAATTGATTTAAAATGATTTCTTCTTTAAAAACGTACTTAGTCTCACTTTAAGAGTCTGAAACTAGATTTGTAACCAGATCTGTTTACACCAGACAACAAGTATGCCTTCACCACCAATAGAAGTCTCACTTCATTTTCTGAAAACTAAGGGACATATTTCACCAATGCAGGGATATCATTTCATAATTTGTTCACAGTGCAGTCATCTCACTTGTGTCTGGAACGTGTAAAAGATTGTCAGAGGGTCAGATCATGATGTAAACAGCATACTTTTGCATTTGTTACCAGGATCGGCAGGAATTTAGAGCTGTGGAACATACTTACTCGGTGCATTCGTTCTGACCAGCCAGCAGATTAAAAAATGTGAACCTTTAGCTGAGCTAGAAGCTAAATGTGTTACCAAATCACTAGAAATGGAAATCTACTGGGGACACATTTAGATCTCACACAGGAGCGGTTACATCGAGCACACAGCTAAGCAGGGGTGGGATTTGTTAGACCTGACTGAGCTGAACTTCAAATTTAATCTCAGCGTTTTTATTAATACACTGTAAAACAAAGGTCAAACAAAGATGCTGTAAATGTATTGGAGTCTTTTTGATGTATACATTAAAAACCATGTTGTATCAGCTGAGTGTTCCAGCCTGGTATTCTGTTCCAGGAATCATTAGGAGTACAACAAAGTACAGCCTGAGGACACCACAAAAAACGGCTTTCACCTCATTAGCATTGGCTTTCGACAATATGAGACTGTTGTTTGGTGCTTGGTTGGTTGCTATTTACTTAGTGCTCATGCTACAGGTAACATATCCTGGGGCTTGTGAAAACTGTTTATTCTTTTAAAGACCTTGAGCTTGATCTCTATGACACGTGAATGATGTGAAACATATATTGATTAATCTAATATGAACCTTTAAGGGTGTGAATGACCACTTTGTGTAAATACTAGCTATGCCAATACTATGAATATGCCAATAGTAAATATGTTAACGGCATAGTACTCTTTACTACGAAAGGCATTGTTAGCTGCGCCTGACTAAATATTAGAATGTTTGAAGGACTTCCTTGAATTTTTTAGGTAGCTGCACTCTCACACAGGTGTTTTCTTCTTAGTGGTTGTTGAGGCAGGGTTAATAAAAACATGTCTGTCATGGTGAGTTCATTTTTTATCTGGATACACTTTTGTACAGCAGCTCCAGCAAATTACCACCCCCGATTTTCACACCCGATTGAAAAGAATTTCAATTTGAGCTATAGGGAAATTGAGTCCTGATCAGTGATTGGGGGGCTTAAAGGTGTAATTATACAGAAAAATCTGTCCCACTAAAGCATGTTTGAATTCAGTAGAGATGAAGAGAGAGAGTTGGTGGTGCAAGAATTTCAAGGGCAGATGGAGCGATTAGAGAACAAGCAGGGACTTGTGTGGATGGGAGTACTGGGGCAGGACCAGCCCTGAGGGCACAGAGAGGAGATCACCTGTGCTCTGACCATCCTTCATCCCTAACACACAAACACACACAGTCTCCTTCACATTAGGGGCCTTTAATATTAATCCACAACACCAGCAGGCAGGTTATATTACCATGTAATATTTTTAACATCCTAAAAGAGACCAGACTCAGAAGAGAGCAGCAATGTGGTCCTCAAAGCCCAGAGTCCTGCAGACTTTACACTATTCACACCTGGTCCAGGTGACCTACAGTGACCTAAAACCTGGTCTGTTATCTTCTGTAAAGTTCCTGTACTGTGCTGTCTGATACACAGATTTAAACACCCAGACCGCCCACCCAGAGCCTGGTTCTGCTCGAGGTTTCTTCCTGTTAAAAGGGAGTTTTTCCTTTCAACTGTCTCCTAGTGCTGCTCTTGGTGGGAATTGTTGGGTCTCTGTACACATAAGGAGTCGGTCTAGACCTGCTCTTTATGACAAAGTGCCCTGAGATAACTTTGTTATGATATGGCGCTATATAAATAAAACTGAATTGAAACACACATGCTCAAAATGTTCAAATGCTCAAATTAACAAAGCAACATGTGTTTATCTCTGATGCTGATCCAGGTAGGGCCACATACTGTAACTCACCTAAAACAATCTTTCATCAGCTGCTCAATGCAAGAAGGCCCGAAGGACTCCCTGAACCAGCTGGTGTACATTTGCGCGCTATTTTCTTTCTATTATAAGCAAACTGTCCAGTAAAATTTTAGATACTCAAGTCTTTTGAATACTTGTAAACAGCACAAGCAAGCTGTTGCATGTAAACTCCAGCAGTAACACTGATAAGTTCTTATCTGAGCTACATGGATATTTAGGATGTTCTGGTACTATTGTCTTAATTATATAAACATGTTATACAGTATTGGTTTCCACAGTGCTGTATCAGTTTTACATAGTCTCAGGGGTCAAATTGTTAGTTGTTAGCATATTGAGAAATTATGTCAGTCACTGCTATTTAGCCTTTTTTCAGCCCACAGGATGCTAGCACTATGAAAAGCTACATGAATACGGCCATGTCAATAGATTAGACTTTCATATTTTCACTCATTGTGTTCATTTTCAAAGAGAATGTGCTGTCATAAAAACAAATAATAATAATAATAATAATAATAAAAACACCTTAAAAATAAGGTGTCTCAGTCAGGGTGTTCAAGGGTTAAAAACCAACAGGAGCAGTGAACGTCAATAGCTTAAAATAGCTAGCAAGATAGCACTTTATACTCTTTATACTAGCACAAGTTTGCTTGCTGAATTGTTGGTTAGATAACAGAGATTTCACCACCTACATTGACTGAGCAGCAATACATTGTACAGACTGTATAAGTACCCTGAGACTGTGAGGACCATAAAGTCTGCATTCTGGCTCACTCTATGCTCAGCTCATGAGCAAGCAAAAAACACCCACTCACCACCATGTTTCACATTTCCAATGACCTGCTTATTATTAATAGGCTCTATGGGAAAATCCGCTCATCCATTTAGCATTTGTGATACGACACTCAGCAAATGATGCGTGTTCACTGCTGGGCATTACAACACCAAACTGTTATGTTTGGTCAGTAGAGTTCTATAATTTTTTATAATGTATGGTGGAATTAAGGGTCTCAAATATGGCTTGTCTTGGCTTTTCTTGTTTAAGGCCTGAGTCCTGATTAAAATGTAGTCGTGATTGGAAAGTCTTTTATTGTGCTCCCTTATGAACACTGTGTCCATCTTAACAATAGCGCTCACTCTGTACCTGCAACTCTGTATCAGTCTTGCCCACACTACATACGGGGGTGGACGTTGTGCTTTCCATTCTTGCGCTGGCATGTAACTTAACTGACTCATTTGTTTGAGCTTGTTGCTTCAGTAAATCCCCAATACAACTCCAGACATTTGATCCATTTTCTATCACACCTGTGGTTGAATGAGGATTTTGGTCTGTTGATTCAGACCAAAATCTTGTCAGCTAATATTATGTGTGCTCTGCATGTGGGTAAGAAATAATTCACGGTTCAACATTCAACTGGGCCGTATAAAATGTGCACTGATCCTGAATCCTGTTGGGATTATGGTTGTACATGACTGAAAAAATGGTTTGCACTTTCTTGCACAGTTTTCATGATACCATCAGCAAGACACCATGTGAAATATGAAAACTAATCTCTACTTTTCATTCACTCTTTTAAGATAATCCAGAAGTTAAGTACAGACCAAGAAGAGGGAAGAAAAGGCCGGAGAGTCCAAAGGACACAAAGGAGAGGGTGGGCTTATATTTCTGCAGATGGAACCGTGTCCGCAGATTTGGCACATGCAGGTCGCTCCCCAGGACACTGCTGGAGAGCTGCAAAAGAAGGTGTCAGTCATGAGCCAGCCGGAGTGCTCCATCTGCTACAATACCTACGACAATGTCTTCAAAACACCCAAGCAGCTCGAGTGCACCCACATCTTTTGCCTGGAGTGCCTCTCCCGCCTCATGGCAGTCTCGCTGACTGACCAGGACGGCAGCACTCGCCTCTCTTGCCCCTTCTGCCGTCACCCCACCATGCTGCCAGAGGAAGGACCCCCGGCCCTGACCACCAGCCACGAGGTCCTCTGCAAGCTGCCCAGCCACCAGCAGCACGAGGAGCCGGTGTGGCTCGAGGGGGAGAAGCTGTGCTACAAAAGCTCCAGGCAGAACGCTGGCTCGGGCGCCCCTGACAGTCCCACGGCCCTCTGCATCTGCATTGACATTGGGGCTAGCAAGACAGTGGACGCTCCAATCCAGACACAGCACCGGACCTTTGGCCTGCTGGATCGGCTGGCAGACTGGAAGAGGATGGTGCTCTTCATTGTGCTCATGGTGCTGCTTGTTGTCGTCGTGTTGTGGCCACTGCAGTGTGTATTCAGCACTGGGAACATACGCTGTATTCGAGAGCCTGTCTACCCCAACCCCACTATTGCATCTACTACCACTACTTTCAGCCCGCTCACCTAGTCAGAGTAAACTTCTAGACTGACTGCACCTCACTGTAACTGTACATAATATTGTAAATGACACATTAGTAATATTTTAAATGTTTTGACATTGTAACATTTTGTGCATAATTGCACTTTTGGTAAGTGCACGTCATCATTGCTACACACAACTGTTAACACCTCAGGTTTTTAACCTACAACAGAACCACAGTGTTAAAGCCATTATGTGTAGGTTATTTAGATGGCTGCCTCCCAGTGACGGCATCAAAAAAGACACTGTGGCAGACCTCACCAGGGGACAGAGATGAAAGGGCTGAAAGCAACACAGACTGCACCAAGTTTTACTGGAATTTTGTGTTATTCTCTCATATGCCATCAGACTAATTTGAATTAGGTTGAATTTTTAAATTAGAACCACATAAAAAGTCTACACATAGCAGCTTTAATTGGTGGATTGATGGAATTAGTTGTCATATTTGGACAGAGTACCAGATAATGGTACTATAATGGTATAATAATGTTAATGTCTGCTCAACATTCAGCGAAGCCAAACAATGACGTTTAAAACGCGGACTTATGTGAACTGTGCTTTTCAAATATCCGGTTGGGTAAAGAACAACAAATAGTGAAGTTAATAATAACAAATAAAGGTCTGTCACAAAAGAAAATGAATGTAATCACAATGTGCCAATTAAGAACTCGAACTTTATATATTGTACATTTAATTTGTGTGTTTTGATATATCCTTGTTTACAGAACTATAATAAAAAAGTGAGGTATTAGCTCAGAACGTGTTTCTGAGAAATAATGAAACATTTGTGTATATGATTATTAAGATTGACGTCATTTGATTGTGGTTTATCATGCCCATGCATTTTCTCTACGTCTTAAAATCTAAATTTACTGCAGCGTCAGCTGGTGGTTTAATCTCTCTGAACAGCAGGTGTAGTAAACAACACACAGCTCCTGGCGTGCTTGAATGCAAATTAAAAAGAAGTATTAGTTTCAGGGTCGACTTGCAAAACAGTCTTGCCATTCACTGACCACTGTAAGTCATTTCCTCCCTATCTGAACCCTATCTGAACCATACACGCACTATAAAAGTAAAGCACCACTTCGTCCTGACAGGAAGTTGCTGTTATTTATTCCTGGATTATATGTGTCAGACAAAGGATCTTAGGTTGTGGGTTTTTCCCGAGTAGCTCACTTGGTTATGAGACATGGTTGATAAGACAGTTACGTTCAATTCTGATTGATTCTAACTCATTTAGGAGTGGCCGTAATAAAAGTGTAACTTCCTCAAGCACCATGTAAACTGCCAGTAAACATGGTTAACCAATAGATGTAGAAAAAAAAGGCTCAGTCATGGCTTGTGGATTTTTTCCCCTAAATTAACAAAGGTAAAAAAGACAATAATATCGTATGTAAAAAAGCTTCTTGTTAGTTGGCCTCATTTTAGGGTATTCAAACTAAACATGTTCAAAGAAAGAAGCCTTTTATGAAGTTGTCGGTGTGTTACGTTTTTTCTTCTCTCCAATAAAGCAGAATAAACAGCCTATTTCCTTGTGGATAGCAGCTACATAAAACTCGTTTATTGAACACTTCATGCAGCCCATGTGTTAAAATGCTGAAAACAGTCCCAACAGCACTAATTCTCATCATTCTTGTTCCACCCTCTTTTACTTTATCATTAGTTATAAAGCACAATTTCTACAGGCCACTTCAACCATGAAATAATCTGTCACTAATGGTGAAATTGGTGTTTTCCTGCCTCGCTTTTCAATATTAATTTTAGTTAACTCGTGTTCATTGAGCAATATTCTCAGTCATCATGCAGTTCATGCTGTAGAGCACTTTTCCAATTGAAGCGACAACCAGAGTGGATAAGATGGAGAGCCAGAGCAGGCTCCAACACAAACACCGTGAAAACACACTGTCCTGTGATCTCTGCTGCTTCTTCACTACAGGGATTGCACCTGGAGGCAAAACAGTCCAAGATACAGAAAGCTTGCTTGTTACACTGATCTTTCTTTCACTTTGGGGGCACAGTTTCCAGGAACCTTGTCCAAAAATGGCATGGGAAGAGATTCTCTTCCCCCAGTAGAAAAACTGCTCCAGAACAACAGAAAAAAAGCTAAATGCATGTGTAACTTTACATAGTGCCATCATAGATTTTTATTTAACTATATGATAATAAACCATTCTGATGCCATTTCTGGCAGCTCATTGTATCAACAGTTGTAGCCTATACAGCAAAAAGGCGTCTGGGCACAGCCAGTGCAAGAAGAGGAAAGGGAAGGGGAACAACATGGGAGCACTCAGTATAGTACTCAATTCAGGCGCACTGTGACCAACAGAGGAACAAGGAATCAAAACAAAAAGACATCGACATCATGTTCAAGTAAATGTGAGAGGACGAGCAGAGAAAAAATACCGCATTACTACTGCATACCTCCATGTACACTGGTTCAACTCAGAGCCAGAATTTACTAATCGATGGTGAAATTACACCAATAATAATAATAATAATAATAATAATAATAATAATAATTCAGACACAATACAAAATGCAAGAGTGGATAAAACAATCAACTTGAAATACAATTTGAAACATATCAGCAAAATGAAACAAGAACAAAAAAAAACAAGAAAACAACACTGATGGCAAAAATCTAGTGCACTACCAAAAATACTTCCACAATGGACATCCACAGACAGCCTGAGGCCAAAGATTCAGCAGTTTCACACTTTCAAGTATTGACGTTTCACCATATCATAAAAAAATTTGACCCATAGAGGCAATGTGAAATACAATAAAAATCAAAATTATCCACAGCGCAAGATAGTTCAGAAACACAGAAACAAAACCACAAAAGTCATTTTTCATTCATCGGATGGAAGATCACAGTTCAGATGGGAAAAGAACAAATGGAAAAAAAAAAAAACTAAGGGATTCAAACACCTTCATTGTTCGAATTCAACTGAAGTACATCATGTTGTGCAGCATATTTCTAACAGACATAGGCCTTCACCGATGCAGAGCATCAATGCCACTCATTTCAGAAAACATAGCTTTTACTCACATAAAGAATCAACCATTAAAATACATTGGCAACGTTTTATACCGGGAAAACTCTCCAAGCTGACAGACAAAGCTTCAACTGATGTACTGAGACCTTAATAAAATGACTCTGTGCTCTTGTAAGCCTTTAAAAGACAGAACTCTGCTGTCAGACAGGATGATATGGCTGCTGCAGGTTACACCACAAGGTCAACACTATCAAATTACAGTTTATTTCAGTGCAATGACTATTACTATTACCATCCATCCATCCATCCATCCATCCACCCCCCCAAAGGAAAGAAGTACTATTACTCCATTACATTTTGATTACACCGAGCTGTATTTTCAATCATGTTTAAGAATCATGAGCTGCAGCTGCAGAAACTGGCCACTTTATGACTGAAGAAAACAAGGCGAGTCCAGCCTGTGAGTGTCCTTGACCTGCTTAGTCAAACATTTCTGTTGGTGGAGAACGAGGAATGGTCTGAGAATAAACCACCAACAAGTGCTGCTCATTCATGGTTTATTTTGATGCCTTAAAATTAAAAAAAGGTAGCCTGAACACACATTATCATGACATCTTCCTACTGGAAGACATCGTTTTTTGAAGGTCTTCAGCACCATGAAGTCATTACATTTTAAACAAGCTAGGTCAGATTTCACCAATGTATCTGCACTTGTATTTGAGTAAGATATTTTGGTGCTGATTCTGGAGGCTAAAAATAGCGAAACAATCTGCCAGACAGCGCAGGGGGCTCAGTGCTCCGCAGCACCACCGTCTTCCTTATCACATCAGTGACGTCAGCTTACTCGCCCCGCTATCATCAAGCCTGGATTATGGCCATCTTCTAAATTACTTTTTGGAGACAAATCTATTCTTCAATCTCAGACAGATGGCCATCTGGCCCACTGTAATCGCCCCCTTTCCCTTGTCTCCTTGTGACAACAGATGTTGAACCACATCAGACCTGCTGATTAACGAGTACAGCCAGTCAAACAAAGCTGAGTGACGGCGGTCAGCCAAGCTCTACTCCAACCACCTCTTCAGGAATCCTCTCCACCCATTATTTATATATATATATATATATTTATTTTTTGTTGTTGTTTTTTTTAAAATCCACATCTCATATGTTACACAACCATGATACTAATAGTATCAACAAAAACACAAAGAAATAATGAAAACAAGCTTATTAAAAAGGACAAAGAAAAAGACCCCCCCACCCCCAACAATTTTCATGAATGAGCTTGTAGTCAAATTGGGATCAGTTGGAGGCCATGTTCAGATGACAGTCAGGACTGATGTGTATGTCCCAGTAACCATAAGTAGTATGTAAATAATGGCCTACAATTCTGTTAAAGTACAACAACAGAACAGCTGATTTGCATTTTCAACAGCACAGGAGGTCACTTACTGTACAACTTCCAAAAAGACAAAAAAAGAAGTAAAATTCAAAAAGTCCACTTTTACACCTGAAATTAATGTCAACATCTTTTGAAAAAGAAGGCTTGCTTGCCCTCCCTGTGCCTCAGGTTCCTGTAGCAAGTTACGTAACTGCCCTTGCTATCACTCAGCAGCCACATTAATAACCAACACAGCTGGACAGACAGAATGCCGCCAAAACAGTCTTAGGTTCGAGTTCAAATGACGACCAGCAAAGACAGAGACAGAGGGATAGCAAATAGAGTGATTTCTGGCAAACAGCTTAGCTTTGACCTCTTCTTGGGTCCCGTACAGTTTTGTTCAGTTCAGGCCGGGGCAGACTCCATGTTTATTATCTGTCATCTCAAAGAAAACTGGTTGTTTATCACGTCAACTTGGGTTTCCAGGGTTTGGAAAGTAGTGACAGTAGAGATGTAACAGTATTTAATGTTGTTGATGTTACGGGCTGGGGAGGCAAGATTACAGACACATCCTGTGACAAGGCACTTGTGCTGTTAAAGAGAGGGAGAGGCTGGAGCGGTGGGAGGAGAAAAGGGGGAGGACAAGGGCCCTGAGCGAGAGCGGTATGTTGTAGAGTCCTCCTCACTATGGAGGGTACGGTTTGACTCTAGACAGAGAGGTCCAGCAAGATGGCAGCAGAAGAGGGGTCAGCTTGCCACCTTCAGCCCAGGCAGGGTCCACCGATGTGGGGTGCAGTCAGAGCGACACACTCCCTCCACCCCCAAGGGATTTTCAGGCGCTGACGAAGCGAAACCTCAGCTGAAACTGAAGCAAACACAAAACAGACGGGGCAGACAAGTGGAGTAAATGGCTGGTAAACACTGGAATGTGATGTAATTCATGATATGGAGCTAAAAGGAGCATTTACTCAGCATACACTACACCTAGACAGGAAGAGATGGAGCACATACACCGGTGTGTCCATGTGTGTTTGGATTTTAAATTATTTTGGTTCAATTATTGGAAGTGTTTTCAATTAGTCAGAAATTCAACAACCTTTATAATACCTTTTCATGTCAGGTTTAAAACAGTGCAGTAATCTAGTATCATTCTGCAGTAAAGCCAGAATGATACTAGATTTGTACATATATATAGTACATATATATATTTTAACCAATACTTATATGTCTGCTTTAAGCTAATATTGGTGCGGACAATTTATCTGTCAGGCTCTACAACACAGATCTCGGAGAGCTCTGTGCCAGAAAAAATGCTCCATGCCAAGGTACATTTGTCTTATATTTCACTTCTGTATTTTGATGTACCACACATGTAGTTAAAAATACGTAACCATTTTTTCAAAATGCTCATCTGGAAAAGTTACATTCCATACAAAGTGACACTGTGTGTGTACTGTATATTAACCGTATTATAACATATTATATCTTCTATGGCCTTTTATGGAAACAACTCTTTGGAACAAAAGCAAAGGTCTTTTTTCACACCAACCACACCACTATAAAAACACTAAACGGGCATATAGAAGACTAAATTATAACTATACACATTTAAACAGGCCTCATAGAAAAGTCCCCATGAAAAAAAAAAGGTTTTACTTGAAAGTTTTAACCATGAAAGGCTATATCTATAATTTGAGTATTTTAAAACAAAAGAACTACTAACAAAATGTCTGGATACATTCTTTTTTTTAAACAAAATTTTTTCATTTAATGTGTACACTTATACATTCACTGGTGATAAAACACTGTTCAGTATATGTCTTGTGCTGATGACCCCAAGTCAAAGCCATTACTCACTCACTTTAACAATGCTGGATTCCCTGTCTGCTTTATTAATCACTAGAAGAGAGAAAAGAATGAGCCTGTGAGAATTGAGGTTGATTATAATTTGAACCTAAATTGAATCTTTTGTTGCTTTAAGGGGAGCTCAGGTTTGCTTTTAAGAGAGCTCAGCCGCTCCTGGCCATCCTATAATTTCAGCCATAAAAAAAGAGAACATTACCCTGAATGAATTTGACTCACTGGAAGACACTGAACTCTGTCTTGTATCAGTGTAAACGTTTTAACAGCACCTCAAGCCTTAAGGTAAAGGGACCCTGTGGAATCCAGTGCATTTCTTTCCTCATATAACATTGGCAAAGCAGATTCGTTAAGTATCCAGCATTGTTTACGTCCATGTTTACTAGCTTGCAGTCTTTTCCTTCCCTGACTTTACTGGCACATTGCAGCATATCTTGGAGTGTTACCGCCACCTATTGATCAGTGGAATAGTGTGACACCATCGGTGGCACCATGTATCCTGTCACCTGCTCAACTTGTACCCCAGAGCTCTATTTTTCAAACAAAAGCTACAACCAACATGTAACATCATGTTTCTTTTTCTCCCTCCACAAAGTGAAATGCAAACTATGTAAAATTGAATTCATGAAGTACTTACAGAGAGGCAGACAGAGAGATGTGGAGGCCTACAGCGATGGTTTTACCTCCTGGTGTTACTGCTAAAAGACGTCTGAGGGCTTTTGAAGTTTATGTTCTCGTACACACTCGACGAATCATTTGTCATCCTACAATAGCACACAAAGAAAATGTTCACTGACAAAACAACTTTAACCTATTTTCTGCTATGGTTCTGTGATTTAATAATCACTTTACCATCAAGGTGTGTACTTACACAGAAGAAGAGCGCGAGGATGCCATGTTGGGTTTAGACCTCGAGTTGGTCATCTGGGGATATTTGATATTGGAATATTCCCTCTCCTTCATCTTATTCCTCTGCAAAGTGACAACATGACAGTAGTCAGATTCAGTTTAGAGGACAAGATCCTCTACAACAGTGATTCCCAACCAGGGGTACTTGTACCCCAGGGGGTACTTCTGCAGTTGCCAGGGGACATGTGGAAAGACAGCACAGTAGCTCAACTAAGTTGAAAAAATAGAAATTATGATTTGATTAAAATAATATATGCTCATATTAAGGCAGCTGTGACACCTGAACACTACCTGTTGCAATTATGTAAGAGTGAGTGAAAACTAGTTAGCAAGCGAGCACAGAAGTCTAAACAGGTAACTAAAAGTAATGAATAAACGGTTGAAATAGTTAGCTAAAAGTAGCCTAATAACTTAACAGTTAAAATAATTAGCTAAAAGTAATGGATAAACGGTTGGAGCATTCAGCTTCACTCTAAGTGGTATAGTAAGATTGCTGAGCAAAACAACCTAAATATTGACACTTCAATTGTATGAAAAAATGACTGAACAATGAATATTCACTTGTATATGATCAATAGTGTTATATATTTGAAAGATGATAGGTGGCAATCGATGAAGGGGTACGTGAGTTTAGCTGACAGGGCTGTGGCGGTACCTTAGACTAAAAAGGTTGGGAACCAGTGTTCTACAAAGCTCTCAAAACTGTACTATGTCCAAGACCTGAATTTAACTTAGTACAGGCCTTCGGACTGTGAGCTCAACACATCTTACATAAATATTTTAAAGCCTTCACTACTGAGTCAAAAAGTGTTATGTGATGCATTTTAATTTCTTTTAGAAGCCACTGTCATCTTGACTCCTTGCGCATTGGAGTACCTGCTCCTCCTCCAGTCTCTTCTGAGCTGTGTCTATGTACTGCTGCACAGCCATGTAGATGAACTTATACTGAGCTTCTGTCTGCACCATGCCCGACCTCTGCTGCCGTACCCTCTGGATGGTCTTGGGGATGTCGATGTCACAATCTAGACCTAGAACACACACATGTGCAGACACATCCAGAAATGAGCAGAGATGCCGAACAAAGATTTGAATATAAAGTCCAGTGTCAGTTTCATATCTGAGTCTCCCACCTTGGCGGTTAATAATGTCAATAAGGATGTCAATGACGATAATGGTGCCTGTCCTGCCGATGCCTGCACTGCGGGGACAACAGAGTGATAGGTCAAACCATGTGTAGTTACTTGTAAATGTAAAAAATAAGACATATATATTTATAAGAGCATATATGATTTTATTTAGTCAGTTATGAAAGGTGATACATAAACATCAAGGGCTGAAGAGTTTTCTCAACCCATACATGACAATAGAAGTAACACACGAAAGTCTAAGCTTATGAATTATAGGTTTTCACTTGCCAACAGCAATAAAGTTAGATCTCCAGGAGAATGTTATTTCCCCTACAATAGCAACATTAATTTATCCAGCCAACTGATGAGTGAGGTTAATGAGTCATGTTTGTAGTACACATTGGGGTGGCTCGGTATGGTGAAATACATGGCACACCAAAAGGACAAATCTATTACAACATCCATTCATCCATTATCTATTCCGCTTATCCTCAGAGGGTGAGCCAATCCCAGCTGACATTGGGCGACAGGCGGGGTAGACTCTGGACTGGTCGCCAGTCAACCATCACTCATGTCAAACTAAGTCATTCATTTGCTATCCACATGTTTGAGAGTGGCAGTCATCTGTCTGATGTAAAATAAATATCTCAATAAAAATACAAAAGATAAGTCCTGACAGTCAATATAAAACGTATAATATCTCAAATTTAGCGCTTAAAATCAGTATAAGAAGTGAAGAATGGTGAATGCACTCCTGATGACAACAAACATCAAATAAAAAATGAGATAAAAGAGATAAATCTGTAGTTACAGTCCCCTGGTGAATTAATATTATTTATAAAATTTTTATTTTGGCAGAAACTGAACAGATTGTGCTATTTAATTCAGTTAGTGGTCATGCTGGCATCCAGCGTAAGTAAAACAGATCTGTGTGAATAAAGTAATCGTTTATTGTCAAAAGCAGAGGTTTATCTAACAGTTACCAAGGGTAAATACAGTTGCAAGTGGCAACATGTAGGTTTAAGTGCAATTAAGGGCATTGATAACCAGGTGTTTCAAAGAGAAAGGGCCACTGAACTCAGGCATTAATGGGATGACACACTGGTCACATTACAATGGTATGAAATTAATTGGCTCACAGCTTTGATAAGTTGGTTGGTTTATAGTGATCATGTATAATTAGTTCTACTGCTGCTAGTTTGGTGAGGACTTATTGCCAATAAAGAAGGCAAATTTTGAACCTTAATTATAGCGCACCCAAGTGGACAATTTCATACATTTTCATTTAGGGAGCAAAGTTTCAGGTGTCCACAATTTTATCATCTGATGGGAAATTGAGTCAACACGGAGAAGAAGAACAAAAGCAAGGAGTGACCCACAGATGGGTTTAACCGTAGCCAGACAAATTCATGTGAAATAATGTCGGACAGTGTGTGTGAGCATGTCTCTGAATCTGAATGTACGTTTGTCAGTGAACTTTCACTAAAGACAGTCCAATGTGTGTGTGTTTGAAGTTGATGAGTGAAACTGGATTAGTCCATTTTTCTCTCGTATTTACACTCTGCTCTGCCTTTCAAAAGAGACTGACGACCACGCTGCAATTGTCTTCACCAGATGTTTTGGATGTTTTCAGTTTCATAGTAACACTGCCTTCAGGTTTGTGGTTCAGACGAGGAGGCCATTGTGTTTGCATGTGTGTGTACACAGAGGAGTGTACACAAGATGGGGTTTTAGTCACTGTTGTTGATATCTGCTGAAGAACAGATCACTTTGCTTGTTTCCTCTAGCTGACCCACCAACAATTAACTTATGGCCCAACCACAGTCTCTTTCATCCATACTCTAAGCTTCATATTGTAAAACAGTGGCCTTCCCTCCTGGTTGTACCTGCAGTGGACGACAATGGGTCCAGTGTCTGGAATGGTACTCTGGGTGCGGTTTACTTCCTCTAGGAACCAGAGGACACCGCCAGGCTCATTGGGCACCCCGTGGTCCGGCCAGCTGAGGTACTGGTAGTGCCAGATGTACCTCAGAGGCTCCTTCTACAAGAAAATTCCAGGACAGAAAGAGGATGAGTTGAAGTTGTCAAAGATTTCACTTAACACTTAGAGTATCATTTTTAAATTTGATTATGTTAACTTTGGGCATGCAACATATATTCTGATGTGTCTTCCTCCTCTTCCCTGGACCTGAATGTGCAGAAACATGGATGGACTACTCTGTCTGCTTTAGTCTCCTGCTTTTACAGGAGATTAACAGTAACCTTGATTGACTACGAGAGTAGTAATACTATATATTAACAAACAAGTGGTGGTTGATTTTTATTCCATCTAGCTGTAATTCACCTAAACACAAACATTAAGGCTGGACAGAAGGATCACTTGTAGGAATCAGATCAAAAACATGTCATCTCAAAAGTAAAACTTGGCTTTGCGGCTATGCTGCAGCTCTCTCGTTTGCACTGCCTGACTTTTTGTTTGCAGTTCTGACACAAATCTCAGAGGGAGCTGTAAACCAAACGACCTATGTTCAAAAACACCTTTTCACAAATAATTTGTTTGTAAGTTTTAGTTTTGAGATGATTTGTTTTGCTTCAGTGAGTTTTATTCTCTCTCAAATTCTTATTTTTGTTTGATATTTAAAAAGTTGTGTTTGATTATATTGACACAAATCAGATTCCATACACTTGGTTGCACTCTTTGGAGACAATATTGCTAAGTTGAGCACACCTATATTGGATATCCAAACATTACATACCATTTTAAATTCCTCCCCTTTAAATAAAATTCAAACTGTGATCAAAGCAACAGTTTCTACTAAGCATTAACTTGGTGCTTATTGTATTCATGCAGTATAAAAAGGACAGCTCTGAGTTAAAGTTTTTATTTTATTTTAGGCTTCACTGCAAGAATGCTGCAAATCTTAAAAGGCTACGTGCACTTTTGCTATCTACTTTTTTTCTGCCTCTTGTATTCTCCATGCAGTTGATCCTCCTGCGAGCACAAGCACGTGCTGTCGGATTGTGTGTGTGTGTGTGTGTGCATATGTGTGAGGGGTTAGATAATCTGACCCCAGGTCAGTGGGTCAGCTCTGATTGAGTACACAGCTTTCCCTACCTGGTCCAGACGGGTCACCTCCAGCTTCCTCAGGATGTAGTCTTGTGCTGGCCGCTCGTCCACGTTCCTTACCAGCACCGTCCCAAACTCCCTAGTGCCGTTGAGGTCGGGCCAGTAACGGACACATTTGTTCTGAATCAGAGGAACAACACAGAGAGAGAGAGAGAGAGAGAGAGAGAGAGAGAGAGAGAGAGAGAGAGAGAGAGAGAGAGAGAGAGAGAGAGGTGGGTATTAAACAACTGAAAGGACCAGCTCATCTCAAAGAGATTTCCAGTCAGCTTAACGGTCATACTATCCTTGTCAGCCGTCTCCCTCCCCACCCCCACACCTTACACACACACACACACACATACACCACCATCCCTACTACACGTATCCTCCCCTCTCTCTGTCGTTCAACTGACAATGCAGGAAAGACATGACTGACATGCAGTTAGAGATTGCAGATGCAGATTCGTAAAGGTCAACAAAAGGACTTCATTAATTTGTCAAATTAACAAGGGCATTTTTTGTCCCCTGGTTTCTTCTTGTCAGGTTTGGAAAGTGCCTGAAACAGTATTTAGCTCATCATGAGGCACTAAAACTGTCCACCTGTTGTTCTTCTTTGTCTTGCTATCTGCTGTTGCTCTGGAAGGCACTTTGTGACCAGTCTGGCTGTTTTTTTAAAGCACCTTCCAGATTAATTACACTTGACAAGCATAGTGGATTTGTTTTTGTTTTTTGTTTTTTTACATTTAATGTTTTAGATGTGGGGTATTTTGCTCATGCTCTTATCAAAATAAGTCTCCCATCACAGAATACCCCTCAGTTCATAGATCTCCATCATTACAAGCAATTAACAGCAATCATCTTAATGGAGTGTAATCTTGAGACAACAGAGAGACCATTTAGGAGTAAATGCTAGAGAAAGCAAATTAAAGAGCTGGGTAGAGACAAATAACCTACCTACTTTGGAAATATAATGTATAGAAACATTTCTCCTTAATTAAATTATCATTCTAGTTCAACACAGGTATACAGAAGCAATCATAATATTCCACAGGCCCTCAGCTGAACTACAGTATACCACTTTATATTCAGAGTATGTTTAGTGCCAATTAGGCCTGCAACTAACAGTTATTTTCAGTATTAATTATATTCACGATCAATTGTTTAATCTATAAAATGTCAAAAAGTTTCCCAGAGCCCAAAGTGACGTCTTCAAATGGCTTCTTTTGTCCGACCAACAGTCCAAAACACAAACTCTTCATTTACTGTCAGAAATGACAAAGAAAAGCAGCAAATCCTCACATTTAAGAAGCTGGAACTAGCAAATGTTTGACATTTTTGCTTGAAAAATGACAGAAACAATTAAATAATTATCAAAATGTTGATTAATCGTTGCAGCTCTCGTGCCAATCACTCACCCGCCCTCGCTCCACCTCCTTCGTGGTCATGACAATGACGTGCGTATTCTCCTGATACACCATCTTCCAGAAGTCAATGACTGTATTCTGTAGGCACCCTTGGGTGGCGATGAAGACTTTGCCCTCGTCCACATGGCGCCCCTCTTCATGCATACTCTGTACAGCATAGGCAATTATTTACTGAATGAAGCATTTTGACACTGTAATGATAGATTCATATTCGCTAACCTTAACGCTTAATACTGTGAACAACCTGATGATAAAGTTAAATATACAGAAATATGCTAATAGTTTCAGTTCTTAAAAACATTTTTTTATAATTTTGGAACTAAACCATTCACAATTATTTTACGTTACGGTGAACTATCTTGAGTGCTTGCTGAAAGTTGTGTATTGCTGCTATTTTTTGATAATCTACAGTTGTTGACAAATGGCCTTGTATAATGCTCGAAAGACTCACTCTGATGTAGTTGGCATTGATGTAGTCTGAACCAGGAACATCTGGATCTATGTCCCTGATTTCAACCCGAGTTGTGTCAACTGAAAACACAAAGTCAAACTCTCATTAATGCACAACAAAATGTCTACAGCTTCCTGAGATCATGCTTGGTGGTTTTTTGTAATCTGATGTCAACTGATAGGATGTGAGCTATCAAAGCAAACATCTTTACACTCTGCTGAGGCCTCTACACTGTCTGTTGTCTATTTGTGTCATTCTTTCCACAGGAAGTTGGAGAGACAGGAAATGGCAGGTTGCTGCGTGACTCACAGGGGAGGATATTCTTGTATCTGTTTTTACTCTTGTTTTCTGGCTTCTGGCCTTCTTTCCGGGGATACAGCAGTTTGCACTCCTGCTGCTGAAGTACCTGTTAATTGTCGATAAAAGAAAAAGGAGAAGATGAGACATTTTTATAAGAAAGAGTTTCAGGAAGTTCTAATTCTGAGGTCATCCATTCATATCAGCCATACTCAGATAAAAATGTTTAAATACTTCAAAGGTTCCTCTACTAGCGCTATGGAGCTGTTTGTTAGACCTTAAGGATACGCACAGTGCGTTTTGGTGAGTAACACTAAATGTGAACAGAACTTTTGTTTGTTTCAAAAAACCCCCCAAAAAACTCCACAGGGCACCTTTAATGCTCTGTGTTTGTGTAATGGGCCTTTAATAAAGTAGGCATCACCCTGGAGCGCAAGAACAGGAAAACTGCATGTGTCATTGTTCAGGTTGTAAACTTAAGAGGAAGCGTTTCCTTCAATTACAAACAGGGCTCAAAAGCTCTTCTTTCATACTTTGTACTTAAAATAAATTTTGCCTAATCTGGTGCAATATATCAAGCAATTACAGCATTTATCTACAGTTCTTCAGTTGGTAATAATAAAAAACAGTTATATGCCACAAATACAAAGCCAGACAGACTCATTAATATCTTCGCACTGTTTTCCTGAATCGATTTCCAAATAACTGACACTGTGTAGCTCATCTACGAGACAGCATAAGTGTTTCTTATGTATATTATGTCACCCACACCCACTTCAACACAGAAGATGCAGTAAGTAATTTAAATTCATTTGAAAAAGGATTATCATCTCAATGAAGATTGTAGCCTAGGAGCAGGCAATCCAATAACCAGACATTGATCAGTAATTATGATCTTGTAGACAAGTAAACAACTACAAAACAAAACTGGTATTGGGCCAATAAATACCAAATAATAATTCATAGCCTAAATATGCACTGACACAATAGAAATGATTCAGTCAATTGCAATTGCATGAAAATGACAACAGGAATATAAGAGCGTGCCACAAGACACACTTCGGCCATCAACATTACTCAAAGGTACCACAGCATAAATACATTTGAATTTTTCTTGACAAGAAAACAAACACTCACTGGAAATGAAACAGATGACTAAAAAAGTTTGTTATGGAAAATACTGTATGTTACTAGGTAGACGCAAGAAAGCTATCAAAGTTAGAATTAGAGAATTAGCATTAAAACAAAAATCTGTTTTGTAAGGGGAGTTTTGTACCAGAGCTACTGAATACTTCATCCTCAAAACACTTTAATGGCAAAAATTTGGCATCCAGTGGAAAATGGCACTCAAAAGAGCAATTTACATGACTCAGTTTCCCCAGTTATTTCTCGTACATATGACTCAAGTCATCCAGCTTTTAAAGGGAAACTCCGGTATTTTTAAACCTGGGCCCTATCTATACAAATTTTGGGGTCAGAAAAAATGGGCCCGGCCCTACCTGTCAGTGGCAAAAACAAGCACTTTTAGTGGAGATACTTTTCACAGGCGCAATTGCCCGCAAGGATTACGTTGCAGCCATTGCATCCTCTTCGCGGATGCCGCTGGAGGTGATCTACTGGACCAATTCCAAAACTTTTGGTAAGTAGTCATTTCGACCCCAAAATTTGTAGAAAATAGGGCCCAGATTTAATAAAACTGTTAAACACAGAGCCTTTAAAATGGCTGGAATCCCAAAATTACCATTAATATTTCTGAGACATAAATTTCCCCATATTTCTATTAAAATCACGACAATCATGAGGAATGATTCTGTCGCAGACAGTTTTGAGGCTACATACCTCAAATTCTTCCCAGAATCCTTGTTTGTGTTTCTCAGAGTTGTCTGCTACTTTGTTGAGCTCTTGTACCCGGTTCTCAATGTTGGCTGCATTTATCCGTGTGGCGTTAAAGGGCTGTCATTGTCACGTTGGGACAAGGAAATTAAAATTAGTCAACAGAGCAAAGCAAGTTGTTCTGAAGTTAAAAACCTCAAGTACGAAAATAACATTTTCATGTGATTCGAATTAACAGGCATATTGCAACACCAACCATGCCTTCAGGGAACTGTATGCACAAGATTCACCTGATTGGATGCTTTTGTTTGTGTTATTTGTTAAATTTCTCTTCCATACCTGTTTGAGGTGCACTACTATGCCACTTTTCTCCACCATGGGGTTCTTCTTGTAGTGATCCACCAGGTCAGCCAGAGTGTCAAACCTCTCACCGCCGCCTACATCGTATTTACCGTCCTGCTGGAGACAAACATCCACAGTTCAATTACAGCAACAGCTGGTCTGAGGAGCTCCTAGAGTGCAAAAATGAATCATGACTTGCTTTAAAATACACGACTCAAAGCGGTATGCTGAGGTAGATAGAGTGGTAAACTCAGGGAGTCTATGCATCATAAGCCTCCGGGCTGTCTTAATCCACCTAAACAACACTCAAAATCCTCCTGAAGTTTCTGTATATTTCAAGTGTCCTGAACTGAGTTACCTCACCTGGTAGCGTATCATAACATGGGTGACCTTGGTCTTGCGGTCCACATTCTCATGTTTCTCCTCATTGGTGAGAACTGAGAGAACAAAGTCGCCCGGTTTACTCTGGCTCTCCCGTACCAGGAAGCTACCGGCTTTGCCTTTGTCTGTGAGCAGTTTCTCTGCATCTCGCCCAGAGAGGTGCCCATGGTACCACCTGGAGAGGAGTGAGAGAACGGACTGTGACATACCGACACATGAATCCAGAAACTATATTCAATGACAAACTGACAGCTTGAATGACTGAACATGCAAACCAACAACCTGAAGGATGGTATTATATGATTTGTGGCAATTCCTCAAAATGAATGTCAATAAATAATTTAAACATTTTAGGACCTATAAATCTTGACCTCATGTTTGAAAACTAAGTTTATTATTGCATAATTATTCAATTCAATTCACTGCAATTCAGTTTTATTTATATAGCGCCATATCATAACAAAGTTATCTTACTGATATTTTTTGGGAGCTTTTTCACTGAAAACAGCAGTCTGCTGCAACCAAAAACAACACTATGAGAGCAGTGAGAGTCAACCAAAACAGTAAAGTTACTATTAAGCTCCGTAAAGCCGAGGGGAGCTGCAGATTCAGGTGCTATTTCTCTGTAGGTTCATCACTATGAGCGACCCCTTTCACACTGTCTTGTTGTTTTCACATTGTCATTTAATACATTCTTATTAAAAATATCAATTATAGCCACTTTAAATGGTAATTCCAATATTTTTACATAGCAAAACTGGCTGCAACGGCTGCAACGTAATCCATGTGGGCAACTGCGCTTGTCAAAGTACGTCCACTAAAAGTGCTTGTTTTTCCCACTGACAGGCTCAGATTGTTATTCTAAGTGTCTGACAACATTATGGTAAGGATCCCTACAGAGACAAACCTTTTTGTCCTGTAATGTGACAATTAGGACATTCAGGGTCAAAACCATTTACTTTGGGTATCATGTCATATTAGCTGGAGTCTATGAAGGTGAAGCTAGCAGCTACAGATCAGTCACCACGACAACAACAAAAAAAGACACCAAATAAAAACATGCAACAGGCAAAACCTGTTCAAAGTCAGTGAAGACCTTCTGCTTCTCGAACTCCTGTGGAGATCGAGAGGCTCAGCCTCAGGCTAGGTGCTGTTTCAAGGTAGACAAATTATCAAGACAAGCAGTGAGTTGAGAATGAAACTTGACAAACTGGGGGGGAGGACTAGCAATATGCTTCCTGCTTCAAGGGAAAAAATCCCATATTGTAGCTTTAGGGTTTAACATAATGTCTATCTATATGTGCAATGTGAGTGTGGACTCCTACTCAATAATGAAAGTGTCTTTTACATTGCTGCAGTCTCACTCAGTTGCTAATGTTAAGATGAAAAACCTGCATGTCTGTGTTGTTTTTTTTTCCTGTGTGGTGAGCACGAACGTGTAGGAGACTCAAGAGACGTAAATGCAGAATGGAAAAACCACACAAACCAAAACCTTAGATGACAAGTTGCTCTTAGAATAGAAACTGAGATATACACATCGCAATGTGCAGATGTGTAGAAAAAGGAAATGTACATAACCTGCTGAGCATGAGATGATACCAAACACAGCTGAAAAGTGATGATTTGCAAATGATAATATAAATCTGATCATGTAGCTTTCTAAAATGCTTCCTGTGTGAGTGCATGCAGATTCCTGGCATTAATACACCATCTGCTTTAGTCTCCTATTTCAATGAAGGTGTGTAGGTGTGATGAAGTATATAGCTGACCTGTGTATACTCTCTGAAGGGATGTTAGTGTGTGAATACTTAGTGCGCATAAACAAGAACAGCAGCACCACCCACTTAGTTTGTTTGAAGATGCATTTGGGAATATTCCACCATTTATGCATGTGGATGTGAAGTGCATCTGAATTTAATGTGTGGGAGTGCATGTGTACAGAATAATGCATCCTCCCTACAAACAGCATGTGTAAACACATACGTGTATTGGTACACACTAATGGCTGCTCATTTCCTATTGCCATTCTATTAAACAGTTAACTTGTTGGTGATGTAGGCCTGGGCAGTAACTCAATATTAATCGTCTGTCGGCTCTCAATGGAATTGCATTGTGATGATCATATTGATCATATCAGCATTTCGCATTTCTGGAGCTGGTGGTGGAGACCAAAACAAAGAAAAAACATTCTAGGCAAATGTCCTTTTTAGCTTTAAGTGTTTCACACTTTCCCAGTGTAATCCATAACTGTGGCTAGTTCATCGAGATGAGAAAAATATTCTTATAAATATTGTTATGTTAATTTTTATCACCCAGTGCTATGGTGATGGTTCAAAAAAGTTCCCTTCAAGACATGAAGGAGTTCTGATTTCACTTGCTCCTATATTAATAATAATTTACCTTCTAAATATTTAACTTGTGTTAAGATGTTAGAATATGTTCAATATGCTGGAAATGCATCATGATGATGCAAAACTTTAATGCATAATATTAAATGTAACAATTTTTGGTAGTAGTTGGTTTAACCTAGTATTACCATGAAATTAAATAGAAACAAGTAGTTTAGCATTTTGCAGCCCTGATTCAGGGTTATTACACAGAAACTACCACAAGTGTTTCCAGGTAACAAATCATAGCATTAAACATGAAATTTGTACAGAATTACCTTGAAACAAAAGGGAATGTTTTGAACATAAGGGAGGATGAATTTCAGCATTATAATATGGTAATTGACAATTTTGACAAAAATTTTCATGGGATTTTAAAAAGGTATTACGCATATACTGTGAAAACATCAACCTATATTACCTCATTATTATCAGATTATTACCCCATTAATGTCACCATATCACAATTTTTTAATCCAAATATTGCACTGATATAACCATTTTATTGCTAGCAGGTTGTTACCAAAATATTACTAAACTTTTACTAAATAGTTTTGCTTCGTTGCTATCTTTAAAAGTGTTTCCCCATTATTACCCTTTGTTTTTGGCCCCTTATTACCCTGTTACATACATTTCAGTCTAATATTACCCAGATATAGCCATTGTTAATACCAAACTATTACCGGTTATTACTTTGGTAATTACACGGTATTTAATTATTACCTCTTTATTATCAAACTATTACCCCACTATTATCATGTCATTACTGAGCTGTAATGTATAGTGCTATCCAATTTTCATGCCCCAAATCAAATTCATAAAATTACAAGGATTCAGTATTTTTCCCAGGGTTTTGTTCTCTGTAAGATGCCTCACAAACTGTATTTAGGCCATAACAGGATACTGTAACTGCACTGAAAGCTAAACTAACAAGATTTCTCAGGTGGTTTAGCTGCTTCTCATGGCAGGATGAGGCTTTACAGTCTGAGACTCCTGAAGCTGTAAGAATAAAAATAACTGTCTGTGTCTGGGAGAAACCTTCATGCAGTTCTAATGTGTTTAGATTAAAGAGCAATTTAGCAAGCTGACCTTAGATAGATTTATATGTATATTTGTGTCTATCTGCTTGGATTTATCCACATAGTGCTTTAGCTGTAAGCAAATGTGAACTCATTTGAACATGTGGGTGTTAGCGTGCAAGTTTGTCCGCACCTTTCAGAGGTGGGGTCCTTGCAGTTGAGTGGGTACTTGAGCTCGATGACATGGCCGTTCCTCTCGCGCAGGAGATCCTGTTGTTCGGTGTAATACTGCACCAGCTCGGCCAGCGTGGCAAACTTCTCACCTCCATACAGGTCATAGTAGTCGCCCGAGTTCTGGATCTTAATGTGGGTCACCTCATCGTTTCGCCTGTGTGGGAAAAACCACAGTGGGCATTCAATCACTCAGTTTGTTATCATGCATGTAAACAGAGGTGGACTCGCTCCAAAGAAGCACTCGGCATTTTTCTCTCTGCATTTTTCTCCTGTTCACTTGCACCCTGCAGATATTTAAACAGTGAACACACAAACAGCCACCCACACACATGTTCATACAGTATATGCTCACACAAACAAAATCAAGACCGTGCACACTCTGTCGCCCACACTCACTTGCAGAGCATAAATGCATATACACTATATAAATGTCCAGCTTATCAAGTCATCTTCTCCCATTTTAACACTTTAAACCTCAATTTCTTAAAAACATGTTAAAGAATCCACAGATGTGCTGACATTCATTTCATTTGTCTCCTGTGCATCACATGTTCATATCTCTGCAATACTGGAACTTTTCTTGCAAAGCTGAACATTGTTATATATAATAAGTATATAAACTGTTAAATATTATAAAATAACTGACTTTTTCCATCTGTGCCAACACTGGAATGATAAAATAAGCCACGAGCTTTTACAGGAAAGAAAATTCAAGAAAAAGCTATGAAGCTGCAGTGATTTAAAAATACTGATCCATTTTAATCACACACAATATTTTTTTTCACTTTAACTTCCAACACATCTCCTCACAAGGGATCATCCCTTTTTTTAAATACTCATATCTAATGTATTTGGAGGAAGGCTGTGTGGTGATTACGGAACAATACAACAGAAATGCATGCAGCTGCCAAGCTCAAAGACTGATAAGCCTGAAAACATTTGGTACCACTTTGCATATTCAAAGTCCTCTGACTGGTTTGAATAGGTGCACACGAATCTGAAAACACACACACAATTCTAGTCTATAAAGATATCTGCCTGGAAGCAAGCGAAGAAAGAGATGCGGCGCAACAGCTCGATTGCTAAATGTACTTGTTTTCTATCTCCAATGACTTCGTCCGACATGTTTCTTTAGCAGAGATAAACAAAACATCCTGTAAACATATTAAGTGTGACGACACACAAACACACACATACAACATAGTTTTAGGGACCACAGGGGGATTAGCTAGGCAGTCAGTACTATCTGATCTGCAGGTTGAGATACAATAGTGTCTCTCTCTCCCTCTATGCAAACTGATTATCAGCTAATGGTCATATCAAATGGCACAAATCCTGTTTCCTCCATCACTTTTCTTGTTGTCCTCATGAACTGAACATTCCTTTTTTCCTTCTTTCCACTCAACACACTGTAAATCTTCTCCTTCGTTCTTGTATTCATCTGTCCCATAATCCATCTCTCTGTCTCTCCCTCCATTCCTCTCTTCCAGCATTTCCTGGTAATTGCTTTATGGCTCTATTAGTGGCTGTTGGCAGGGTGCCACAGGTCTATGGCCCTGTTAAAGGCCCCTCCTCAACTCTCGGGCCAAAGCTCCCTTTTCTCTTAGAGTTTAACACCATTAACTCTGGAATGAGCCAAATACATCCTATTAGATTTTCATTGACTGTCCTGCTCCACCCTCGCGGAGACATTGACAGCATTTATGGATTTATTAAAATATGGCAGTCTTCTTTACAGAAAGAATACAGGAAGGTCAGCATCATGTCTGCTCAGCTATTGCTCACTACTGTCTATTTCAACACATGACAGATTACTTCTGTCTTTTTCTCTATGTTTTTGTGAAAAAGAGTAAGAAACGTCACTATGATTAGAGGCCTTTACACACCAGGGGCATTTCTTATATTATTATTAGTATTATAGTTTTTTTAACTGATGGTTTTGTCATTAATACTTTCACACAGAATGCGAATATTACGCGGTGAAAAAGCAGTATAATTTTTTTCCAAAACACGGTTGATTTTTTTGGAGCTTTCGCTTGCCAAATAAAGGCATCAACGAATCACATTGTGCGGAACAGACATAACGTCACAACTCCACAATGGCTTACCTGTTCATTGTTTGTGTTTCTCACATGGGTGTATTATATTAACTGGATACGGCGCCACCGCTCAGCCTTGCATCCAGTTTCTTCCAGTGGCCACTCGTGGTATTGCAGTAAAAAAGCATTTTCCCCATAGACCACCACTGTAAACAAGACGTCTGTAAAACTGTTGACAGGACACCTCGAACTGCAAACAAGCTTGGTTATGACTCTTTCTATTATGAATTTTTGATCCATGGAAGTTATACATTTGTAAGCTAGAAACTTTTTTTGACTGAATAGACGCCATCTTTGGGTCCGGTATCCAGTTCTTACAATACATCCATGGTTTCTCATCACCCTGTACTCCAGGACAGCGTGTGGAGCAGCATCGCCGGATGGAGGATAGTGAGCAGCTGATGTAGTTTACTTTTGGATGTAGCAGAGTTGGTAGCAAGGCAACAGTGTCATAGCAGGATTGGCTCATCATATTAATCGAAAACAGGAGACACTCTGTGGTAGCTTTTTACCTGCAGGGCGCTGCATGTCATGTCATCTACCCAAGGCAGCATAAGAGACTGGAGCATACATACTGGATCACACATAGGCTTTATATGAGTGCTCCAGTGTCGCATCGCTGCCAGTATGAACAGTTTTGATGCGCCTCACAGCAAGAGGGTTCTCGCTTTTCTGTGTGGAGTTTGCATGTTCTCCCCGTGTCCGCGTGGGTTCTCTCTGAGTACTCCGGCTTCCTCCCACTATTCAAAGACATGCAGGTTAGGTTAATTGATGATTCTAAATTGCCCGTAGGTCTGACTGTTTGTCTGTCTCTATGTGTCAGCCCTGTGATTGACTGGCGACCAGTATAGATAATGGATGGATGGATGGATGTAATGAATTATCATTAAGAAATAGTTACTATCCACAAATAGCCTTGTGGATGGTTCTTTTGTCTCAGTAGTGGTTCCATAATGTCCAAAATGAAGAAACCATCCAGGCCCATGGCGCATATTTGCATAGTAGTCTAAGAATAATTTCCAACTCAATACAGCAAAGTGGTAGGGCAGAGTCTTACAAAATACAAAATACATCTCATTATTTATTTAGTCTTGATAAAATGGCGTAACGCAGTGCCAGGCTGTAACAGCTTCCTTTCAACCGTACGTAAAAGTAAATAAATGACCCAATTAATGGGTTTATAAAGCATAAAGATCACTGAAATATTTACAAGAACGCATATTTGCATAATTCTGATCATATATCCATTATAAATATTCACTATTTTGCACAGCCCAAGTGTGTGGAGAAGTGTGAATAGAAGCAGGAGTGGCTAAGTCATATCAACTAATTGTGTGTGCTGAAAGAATCGCAGTGAATCTAAATCAAGAATCGCAGTTCACGGTGGTAGTCGACCAAAATGAAATCATCACCAACCCACAAAAAAAAAAAAAACTACTTCACTGTAAGAAAAAAAGTCCCTCTCTGTCTAAACAAATAATTAATTCAGCACAGTGAAACAGCCTAAAGTAGCAGCGTCTCTATGTACTGTAGCATTCTTACAAACTGTCCTTGCTTGACACCACAATGGCATTCCTTCACATCATGGCAAATTATAAACCATTAATATTAGTAAACTAGGATACAGGGTACAGGCTACTAATGTGCATAAATCCATGCATTCATAAAATGTTTACAGCACCACAAAGTCTTTTGAAAGTTGTTTTAGTGGTCAGATTTAAGCATGGTTCTGTTAAGGTACTTAGAACCCTTTTTGTTGATTCCTCTTGTGTTACTAGCCTCATATTCCAATTCAGGCTCTCTCCTTTAACAAATTGCTGTGGGTGTTTACAAGTCATTATCACACATTTAATTAAAATGAGACAGGGTTTTCCTACATTTAGATGCCATTTAATCCCATTCATGACACTAAATTCAAACTTCAAAGATGGACAGTAATGCAATTCATGTAAGAGATTTACTGGCTGAGGACGCAAGCAAAATAATTACCAGTACAAGTCTTACTGACAGGTGCGTAGGATCAAAATCTTTTGACTGGGAAGAAAACACTCACGCACACTGTAATCACTTGTTCTCTCATTAGCACTACTATTACTTTACATCTGTATGTAGAACTGTACTGTGCTGTACTACTAGATGTTCTCTTTCCTCCTGCTCTCACTCTCTTTCTCGCTCTCTCGCTCGCTCTCTCAACCCAACCGGTCGAGGCAGATGACCGCCCACCCAGAGCCTGGTTCTGGTTCTGCTCGAGGTTTCTGCCTGTTAAAAGGGAGTTTTTCCTTGCCACTGTCTCCTAGTGCTGCTCTTGGTGGGAATTGTTGGGTCTCTGTAAACATAAAGAGTCGGTCTAGACCTGCTCTTTATGAAAAAGAGCCCTGACATAACTTTGTTATGATATGGTGCTATATAAATAAAACTGAATTGAATTGAATTGAACTTCATTAACAACATTTGAGTTCAGACCTTTCACAGTTGAGGATATTGCAAAAAATTGTAGTAATGCACATATAGTGTAGTACAGGGTTGTTCCTCCTTACTGACCAAAGTTCTGTATTTCAGTGTATATGTTCTCACATACATCCTCTATGATTATTTCAGCTGCAGAGTGTTTATCGGCCTGAAAATAGCATGTCTGGAATAACACTGCTTTATTTATATTAGTTGGATTTACTGATAACAACAGCTCGCAGCTATACTATTTTGTTCCACGTGATGAAGTAAAAAAATGACTTTCTTCAAGTACACAAACCAAGCTTTGATTTGATGATGTGACGGAATCCTGCTTTACAGGAAAAACAAGCAAGATAAGTTTGTCCTTGTTTATCCTTGATAGGTTTGCATTGATAGGACCAGTCAAGCAGAAGCACAAACATACATAATGTCACAGTCCTTCACAGCACCTCTCTATTTGAACATAGCATTCTCGTTCTGCTGCAGCTTTACAGCAGCAAACAGATCACATCAAAGTGCAGCCTGCAAAATAGTGAATTTTAGTAATAAACAGTATTTAGTAATACACTGATAAGATGAAGTACACAAACACGGACAACTGGGGAATATATTGCTCAAAAATGCACATAATATGCACGTATAAAGCCCAGAACGTATAAATGATTGCTTGCTTTGCCCTGAAGCTATTCAAAGCTAAAATTTCCACTCAATACAGCCCGTCACCACTGAGAAATCCCATTTACTGTATCCAGCCCACTTATCAAATTGAGGGTTGTAAAGTTTGGGCCTCTATTTAAATCCCCTTTTGCATCTCTACAGACTGCTACACTGGTTTTTAAGCTAAATCCTAAGGGAGGCATGTTCAAATGTTATGTCAGGTCAGCGTGTTCTGTGTCTCATGAGCTTGAACTGATAACTGAACTGAAACCAGGCATACATCCAATGGTAATCCGGTAAAAAGCAGACATCTTTTTGAACTACATTTGTCCTCTATTTCCTCAGCTGCAGTAGGCTCAGTTCTGAAGGTTGGACAATTTGATGAGAGGTGTCTGCAAATTCATATCCTAGCTCAAAGACAATGGCCAAAACATAGCACAAACCACAGTTGTTAAGCCAATGCGATTCCGGTTACTCTGATTCACACTCCTCCCTTAATGAAAGGTCAACTCCCTCTCCATTTTCAACAATTCCCAGCTGATTCTGGGTCCTTGGGAATGAAGTGAGCTCCTCAACCTCCACTGAGAGACAGAGCTAACAGCTACCTGACTTCCCATTTCTCTGAAACAGACAGTGAGGAGATATGTTGTTTATCCTCTAGAAGATATTCTGCCCCGTGTTCTTTTCAGCCACTGATGCATGACACATTCATCCGTGCTCATCCCTCCTAAGGGGGGACTAGAACATTCCAGGACTGTTCAGCCTCTGCCTCTCAACCAGAGAGAACTGTAGCACGCGATGCACACGTCCATATTAATGCTAGCTTAGACTCGTCTTCACCAGAAAGGACCTTACAGTGTCCCCGCCTTAAAGTGCTTGAGTTTATAGCTAAGGACATTGAACATTTTGATCCAGATAACAGTGATCATAGCATCGACGATTACTTTAGGGAACTAGACCACAATCTAATTGACCCCCCCCCATGAAACCCAAAGGGAGTTAAACTTGTGTGGAAGACCAGCTCTAAAGCTGTCCATAACTTACAAACACAACCTCCCAGTGTCAGAGATGACTACAAAGAGCTCCGTCAAGCACTTATAGAAGAAGTCTCTTCTACTGCTGACAAGACCACATCAAACGTTTGAGGCATGCATACTTCCAGAGCAGGAACACACCAGGCTTAGAAGAAAACTCCACCTTCAAGTCCTTGTTATTGCATAACTGGGCATATCTAGTTAGCATAGTAACGGTACACAGCTAAGCACAGGACCGTTTAACTCGTCGATGTACTGTATTGATTTGTTTCATTCACTGAACTGTACTGTTGTGATCTGTTTCTTCGTTAGGTTATTGGATAGCCACATCGCTAAGTTGATAGTTATGTTATGCTTTACACACGTACTCATAGAACTTGTTACATCCATAACTACTATGTCTCGCATGCATACTAACCATTCTCTTCTCTAGCCTGGCACTATTTTCCTACACTGATCACATACATACACTTCCAACTGGCCTTAGACATAGACACACACGGAGAGGAAATTTAAAGCTCCCGCTTCACATGCTCTTTTGTTTCTGGCATAACGCGTATCTTCCTTCCCGTTCATGCGTGGAACATACAGGCAGAACAAAGAAACACACACATTGTTTCTGGCACACACTCACTATTTTGCATACACAAGCGCACACACTCCTTTTTGTTTTTAGTTACATATTAGTTAGATTAGCTGTTGTGCGCTTTACTCTTATTTGTTAAATAAATGCTTGTAAATATACATTCTGGTCTATTTAATGTTGTACAAGAGTGAATTCTGCCAAGCTCTACTATTCAGAACTCCAAAACCCTTCAACCTTTACTGGTTATTTTGGCTGTAATTATTAATTTAATTATTAATCAGAGTCCAAATTGATAAGTTAGTATATTTGATTTATGAGACTAAATTAATTAATTGGCTATCATTTTCCCTTCTTTAAGGATGTTGCCCAGAGGGGAATTTAATGAAAGTTGAATTCCATTATTTAATGCAAACATTGATGATTTCTGATAGCCTGACTCCATTTCATATTTTTGTACCAATTAATGTGTTATCACTATATAATTTTGGTGCCTCTTTGAGGTTATTAATCATTGTTAGATATTGTGGTATCCTTTAAGCCATATATTCCCTACAGTGTTCCCCAGGCGGTATTCTCAAAAAAGATATGCGACACATAAATGAAATGATATTAACTTAAATTACTGCATGATAATCAGTCAAACATCAATAAACTGCATTTAGGCTCCTACAATGTGGGATATTTAATGCAGAAATTAAAAAACTATTGAAACATGTTGGAAAATACAGTTAACATTCAAAGATTGACTTGACACCCACAATAATGATGTTTTTTACTCGACTGTGTAAACCTATAAATAGCCTGGATGCAGTGGAAACACATCTAAGTAAACCCAGGCTAGCATTATATAACACAGAAGCTAGGCGAAAATCCATTTGCTCTCTGTGGTAATTTGCCCTGCAAAATTCTCTCTTAAGATTGCCCTTAAAATTCCTCCTTGGGGTCTTTAGAGTGTATAAAGAGCATGAAAAATGAGAAAACTTGACCAGACTGCTCTCCTTGGACTTGGATATAAATTATGGCCAAAGTTTTGCTGCTTCAAACTTTCTCTTTCTCCCTCTTTGAGTTTCATGAAACTCTGAATTGATTACATTTTCAAAACCCTCGAAAAGCTCTCATTAGTGCCTCAGCCTTCAGACGCTTTTCAGCAGCAGCTCTGTCCGACCGCTCCTTCAGTTCAGCTCATGGACCATAGAAGAAGAGAGGTGGTGGAGATAAGAAGAGAAGAGGCAGAGAGAGGAAGATAAGAAAGAGAGAGAGGGACAACAGACTCCCTCAGCACCCATTACAATCTGAACATTCGCAGTGACTGTCCTGCTCATAATGGCCTTGGTAAGATGAAACCTGGCTAACGACTGGCTAATTAGCCTCGCCTCTGCTCTGATAAGATACTGTATGTGTGTGTGTGTTTGAAGAGAAATAGAGATTGTGTTAGGTAGCATGATATGCTAGCTAAAAATAGCTTCTGTAGATATAGAAGAGGTATACCTTCAGTATATTCCAATATTTTCTACATTTTACAGAGTTTATTTGGCGCAGTACATTAAGTAAAAAAGCCTTCTGTGCACATTAGATACAAAATATTATAGAATCATATGACTATATTTTTACACTTCTCTTTAAAAAAGCATTTTTATTTTGCACGGAGCTGTAAAACATGTTAGTTTCTGTACAGTTTTGCCCCTGTAGTTGATTCGGTTTCCTGAGAAACAGGATACTGTGGCAGGACGTACATGTATACCATAGTATTCACTGCTATACCGTGTTGTCCCTCTGTCACGTTTAAAGTGTTGAGGTCACAGATTTATTTTTTGTTTTTAAAAGGAGGTGCATAGGTGTATGTGGAATTTAGTCAAATATCAAATAACTTTTTGTGCTGAAGTATTTAAATACGCCCTATTGTAAGGCACAAAGTAACCACTAAAATAAGGCAGGAGGTAAGAACAATTAGGTTAATATATAGATACAATAACAATGTATTGTTTGCTAGTGGTACAAAAGCCATGTTTAAGCAAGCCTATTTAACTTTTGCTGAACAACAGCCAGCCTAAAGTTTAGGCGTGTGACAATGACAGGACACTGGTAAATGCTAAAACATTTTGTGGCACAAGCAGAGAAGAGTCCTAAACTTTGTAAACCGAGAAATGTCATTTAAATAACAATACCTATCCAAAGTTTGCTAACTTTTGCTAACATTAGCCAATATGAGCTACTGATCATACCAGACAAAGTAAGACTGTATCGGCCAAAACCTCGAGTGTACTGAACTGAGCAAGAGCACATTTTATTACTTATGAATTCAACTTCTCATTTTTAGAAGGATTGTGTTATTTGTTCTTTCAAACGTTACATAGTCTCTCTTTAATATGGACTCTGCTTCCCTGCTCCTCCCTCTTAGCTCAGTGTGACCTACCTTCTCTAGCAGGTGGTGAGGTTCTGCACAGTCGCCACTTGACCTCTGTGGTCTTGACAGACTTAAACACACACATACACACACACACACTAACTGTGGCTACAACTCGCCCCACTAACCTTTGTGTGGTGTGTGTGATTTATAACACTCTGAACCACACACGCATGCACACAAACCACAGGCAGTGAAGGTCAAAGTCTTAACAGGTCCCTCACTCTTTACCATTATTTAAAAGCTGCCTGTCTAACTACACCATTTCCTTTTCCTCTTTCTGTTTCGGTTTCTTTCTCTACAGTATCTCTCAATTTTCAATTCAATATGCTTTATTGGAATGAATGTAACCAAGACAATATTGCCAAAGCATCAGGTAATCATGATTTTATGAATTGTACCTTTTTCTTTTTAATCTCAAGAAAATAGCAGAAAACATACATACGCATACAGTATGTGTGTGTTTGTGAAAGACTGGAAGTGTGTGTTGAAGTTGTTAGTGTGTGAGTGTGTGCGTGTGTTTTGTTGATTGATGTATACAAAGAATTAATAGAAGTCAATATGAAGTTGTATCTCTCACACACACACACATACACACACACACACACACACACACTTCCTCTCCCTGCCCATGCCAGCTACAGCTACAGTCACAGAGTAACAAATGCGTTTGGCCAACTGATGCATCTCTTAAAAGCTTCCGTTGCCAAGGAAGAGCCACTCTTTAAACTCTCTTCTATCTCAGTTTGTTTCCTGCTCTCTGTAATCACCACAGCATGTAGTGCTACTAACCAGAACTCTCACATTCTCTGCAACACACCAGGGTTCTCAATTAAAAAGATTAAGAGAAATATGTTTTAGGGCATGAATGACGGGTTTCACAGAGTATTACACTCGGCTGTGCTTGTCCAACTCACCACAGCTCTACCCTGCTGACCAACTAAGGATTTTCTGGCCAATTTGTGTCAGAATGTTACCAAAGCGCACATTCCAAATCTGTTATCTAACTAACTAGTTCCTAGAAACACTCACACAATACAACTTCTGTTTAAATGCCATCTATTCACCCCCAGACAAAATGTACTTGCTGGCCCACGGGTAGGAATTTCAGAGACTCTAAGACTAAGACTCACTCCTGATTAGTACACTTCCCACTTTAGTCAAACCAGCACAGCCACTCCTCATTCTCAAACTGACTAAATCATCTGAGCATATGCACTCTTGAGTATTGTTTGTGTGTAATATTTGGTCATCCCAGCATTTAGGAGTCTACATTTGGGCTCACTTTAAATCACTGTGTATTGGAACACTAGCAAAGTGCCTAAAATGTAAATGTCACAATGTTTATTTTCCAGAGAGAACCACTTGCCTCTCTAATCACCCGTCAAGTCTCTCAAAACGCCAGCACCAGAGCTCTGTTTGTTCCCTGGACTGAACTTTGAACTGGTGAGAATAGTGAGGTTAAATAGTGAGGCTGATGGTGAACAACAAAAACAATATAGAAAGGAATCGCGGGAGTGTAGGTGAAAACTTACCTGACAGAGAGGGTAAAATCCCCCGGATTGCTCTTGCTGGGCCGAGCCAGGAAACTGCCGTGGACACCCCGGGTCAACAGGAGCTGCTCTGCCTCGATTCCGGTGATGTTGGGGTGGAACCACCTAAAAAGCAGTGAAAAACAGGGGACAAAAGAGTGGCCTGTTAAACACCAAAATGATCCATGTGTCCATGTTAAAAGAATGTATGCAATCTTTGTCCCACCCCCCCACCAGCTTCCTTTCCTATGGAGATAAAACAGGCCCCAACACAATAGATCTTCTGACTTCATATCATTTCTTTTAATTTATGTATGTAACAATAATACCTTTATTTATACAGCACCTTTCGAAAGCAAAGTTACAAAGTGCTTTACAATAAAAGCAGAATATAACAGTACAGTCAATTCCGTAAAATGCAGTAAAATAATAAAATACAACAATAAAATAATGCAATACAATAATGTAGTAAAATAATACAATAAAATAATACAAGATTCACATAGGTTAAACAGGATAAAATAATTTCCAAGGTTAAAATGCAGGCATCAAGAGAAAGCCTTACAATAAAAGTGAGTTTTAAGAAGCGATTTAAAAGAGGATGTCGATTTTGCCTTCCGGCAGGGAGTTCCACAATTTAGGGGCAGTTTTGGTTAGCTGTCCCAGCTGGGCAAAACAAGACCGCTGCACTTTGGTAACCTGAGCATCAAAAGCAGCTCAGAGTCAAAAATAACTCCTAGGTTGCGGGCCTCTTTGCGAACATTATTCGTTAAGGCACCCAGACTAGAGGAGATACCGTTTACGCTGCTTGCACTATAGCCAGATGGGGTAATTATAATCAGCTCAGAATTGGAGTCATTTAGCTGCAGGACATTTTTGGACATCCAATTTTTTATTTCAGCAAGGCAGGACAGGATACAGGTAACATTAGTGTTACCAGTCTTTAAAAGGGACATACGCGTAGCAATGGAAGTCAATGCCACGTCTACGCATGATTTGCCATCATAAACAGTGAATAAGAGGGGGCCCAGAATAGACCCCTGGGGGACCCCACACGAGAGAGGAGCACAAGTGGAGGAGGCATCTCCAAGCATAACAGAGAAAGACCTATTCGACAGATAGGAAATAAACCAATCCAGAGCGACATCACTGATGCCAACATAGTTCTTCAGACAGTTGATTAAAACATTGTGGTCCACTGTGTCAAATGCTGAGCTGAGGTCAAGGAGAATTAAAATGGAGTACCTGCCTGAGTTGGCTGGATGTAGGAGCATATAAAGAATGAACTAACAACTAAGATGACCAAGAGATGTCCCAGCTCCTTGTCTTATGGCAGTTGAATCAGATCAGCTCAGAACCCTGGTTTCATAAACAAGGTTGGTAAACTGTGTTTATGGCTGGTATAAGGAAAGGTTTAGCAGTTTTTCAGCCTCTGTGATCTGTGCTTCACTGATCAATAAGTGTGTCGGCCATGTAAAGTTTTGGTTCCTGACTTGGCACAATGGTTATCTACATGAGGTGTGTGACAGTCAAAAAAGGGCATGTACATGGTACTAGACGTGGTTGCACATTCAGTCTTCTGTGACGCACTGTCAGGAACATAGTGGATGTGAGGTCTATCCATAGACTCAGTTTTCAAATTAATGGGGTTACCTTTCATTATTTAAGAAAGAAACTGATTATAGATTAGTAGTATCAGTAGAAAAAACTAGAAAGGAACCACACATTTGTTTCTTGATGAATCAGTGAATACATACAAACTGTCTGTCCTGGATTGAAAGGGAAGGACACTCAGGTTTACAGTACTGAAAGGTTAGTGATTACATGCTACTTCCTCTGTTGCAAAACACTGCAGGCAAATATTTATCCCATCCACTTCTCAGGTTTGTTGACCGATTATCTGGGTTGTCCACTTGTCCAAACTAAACCATATTCATTATTCACAAACAGTCGCAAGACACAAAGCAAGTAGATCTACACACTGGCACTGGCATGCTGGAGTGTGGAGTAAAAACTGTGTTTAATGAGTGAAGGACTACATTAATCTCGAAGAAGCAGTGAGTAGGTACAGCAGCAATGTCCCACTGAATGGCTGTATGTCAGCTGTGTGGATTTAGAGCTCAT
This sequence comes from Maccullochella peelii, assembly GCA_002120245.1. Classification (NCBI taxonomy): domain Eukaryota; kingdom Metazoa; phylum Chordata; class Actinopteri; order Centrarchiformes; family Percichthyidae; genus Maccullochella; species Maccullochella peelii. The sequence continues at coordinate 40,935 of LKNJ01003643.1, forward strand.
GTTTAAGCAGGGATCATTGGGTTAAACCTCCCTAACTACTATGTGCCATTGCTGGCTAATCCAACGCACCATTAGCCAGGGCCCCATGTGTGTGTCAAGGAAGGGGGGCTTGACAAAACTGACATGAAATTGCACACAGTAAGTGGTGTGTTGTCTATCAGTGGTGACACAAAAAAATGTGCAATGGTTCAGGGACACGGGGTTGTGCATTTTGTTGGTGTTTCATGAGGGGGGGACTCCATTCAATCGCTTTGACAAACAGGTTGCAAGTGCCATTTCAGTAAAACTATTTACTCACAGTTGGTAAGCAGCATGAAAGCGATGCAACACAACTCTTTCAGTCTTCTTAACAGCTAGAGCATACTCCTAGCCCCTTTGTAACCAAACATCCTGTAACGGCCATCCAGAAACACAAACACACCAATGCCACAATGTACCTAAAAGTCAGTTTTGTATGCGCTGCCTCTACGTGTTACACTGGGATTTCATAATTGTAATGCATATATGGCGTGGTCTGATGAATCACGTTTTCTTTTACATCATGTGGCTGGCCGGGTGTGTGTGCGTCGCTTACCTGGGGAAGACATGGCACCAGGATGCACTATGGGAAGAAGGCAAGCCGGCGGAGGCAGTGTGATACTTTGGGCAATGTTCTGCTGGGAAACCTTGGGTCCTGCCATTCATGTGGATGTTACTTTGACACGTACCACCTGCCTAAACACTGCAGACCAATTACACCCCTTCATGGAAACGGTATTCCCTAATGGCAGTGGCCTCTTTCAGAAGGATAATGCACCCTGCCACACTGCAAAAATGGTTCAGGAATGGTTTGAGGAACACCACAACGAGTTCAAGGTGTTGACTTTGCCTCCAGATTCCCCAGATCTCAATCCAATCGAGCATCTGTGGGATGTGCTGGACAAACAAGTCCGATCCATGGAGGCCCCACCTCGCAACTCACAGGACTTAAAGGATCTGCTGCTAACGTCTTGGTGCCAGATACCACAGCACACCTTCAGAGGTCTAGTCCATGCCTCGACAGGTATATATATATATATATNATATATATTTTTTTTTTTCAACAAGAATGGGAAACAGACTTTTTTGACACTGACATATAGACCAAATGAGTCATGGAAATCATCCATTTCACATCCTAAATCGTAGCCTTTCACCACCACCACACACACACACACAACGTATTACAAAGGCTTATTATTGATTAATATAACCCAGTGGAGAGCAGGCAGCGGGTGACACAAGAGCCCCTTCATGAAGCTCATGCTGTGAAGATAACATCTAAAAGCTTTAACACAGTGGGCGAGCATTTAGGCGTTTCTGTTTTTGTACACTGTATGACACAAACCCATGACAGTAAAATAAAAATAAGACTCATGTGCCAGCGCAGCAGATCTTGTGTCACCTCAGAGCGGAAAACACAAACCAGAATACTGGTCAGTGCTGGTGCAAAGGTCTGAATATCACTTCATGTTATGTAATACAACGCTTTCTATTAATTCCTTCAATATCTCATAAAACTACAAAACATCCATATAATCACTGTGTAACAAGGACATCTAAGCCTGACATTCTTATTGTCAACTGTTGGAGTTTGTTTGTTAAAACGACTTAACAATTCATATCAAATGAACTGTGAGTGACATTTACTAAAACTAAATTGAAAACGCTTGAAATTGTTTTTTAGGAGCTAAATGTAAATGTCAGACATGGACGTTTTTGCAGATGAATCAACTGTCACCGTTTTGCATTCAACAGATAAATCGAAGTGACACTGAGTGCTTGTCAATCACAAAGCTGTCAGGCCTGTTTTGACTATGACAGAGGGGAAACACGAGACGAGTGAAAGAAGAGACAGGTGAAGCGAGAGACAGACACTGCAGGAGAATCAGTAATGATGCTCAGTGTGTTTGTACAGGAGAGAATGAATGATACATGATATATATATTAGAATTTAGACAAACGCAGGGCACTACACCTCTCAATTGTGGTCATCGAGGATCCTCCATTGCTGGAGGTTAACCACAGGACTAGTCCAGCATAAATAAAATGCCAAAATATGCTTGATTTAAATACCAATATCAGTCCAGCCTGCTTGAACAGAGAGTCTCCACTGATAGAGGCGAGACTGAAGAAAGCCCTGGACTGGACCAGCTCACGACAGACAGACCAGACATCTGACCCAGACTACACCTGTCCCCCTTATCCTCGCCAGGGGGGCAAAACCGATCTGCTGTGCTTTCTCTCGTTCCACGAGCCGAGGGAGCAGATTATAGGAGGAACTTTACAAATAAAAAAATTGTAACAGATTACAAGGGGATTAGTCATAAAAACATGTAAGAGTGGAGGGTGACAATGCCCTCCCTGTGACTATATCTCTGGAAGTCTGGCAGGGAGGGTAGGGTGGCTGAGCTTAGGACAGACCATTTGTAGACAAACAGGAAATGACTCAAAGGGACAGAGAGAAAGTGTTCCACAACACTCAAAGTGAAACCACAGGAGATACGCATGTGTCGTAGTAGCAGAGTATGAACACAAACAGAAACAGATAGACTAATGCCGTGACAATATTCTCATTGAAATGCAATTCAATCTGTTTAAAGTGCATTCTGAGGAATATATGGCAGTTGCTTAGTGTTCAAATTTTTTTTCCTGTTTACAATGTATTTTGCCATACTGCTTGTTCTGTTTTATTATTATTGTTTATATTTGCATTATCTTGTTAGAACAAGATCTGAATTTCAAGAGGATTAAGCTATGCTAAAGTTAAAATTTAGCATAGCTGTGTGGACCACGGCACTCAATCAACATATCCGTATCCATATATTACCTACTGTATGTCAGGCTGCATAACATTAAAAATGTTTTGATACTAGAGCCGACATGATACCTTGAGTTTTGGTACCGATGAGGCATGTAAATTTGTTTTTCTACAAAACCCTCTTCTCATTTGACAAAAGAAGCCAAAGGTATCAAATGCTAATTGCTAAAAGCAGCTTTGCCTAAATAAAGTCTAAAATTGCAAACATTGTGATTTAAATCAGAGTCTAAAAGTCTAAGCAAAGACTTATAGCCTGACCAATACTGGTCTGTAATTGGAAGCCAATACCAATATCAATATTTGGGAGTTTAAAAACGTGCAATAATGATTCATTAACACAAACATTTTTGATAAGGATCCTTTTTTCTTTCTTTTTTTTAAGAATTGTGACCAACAAACTTTACAGTGAAAAACCTTTCAGTGGTCTCCAGTGGAGGAACAATGTAATGGCCTCACTGTTTCCGTGTCTTGTTACTTACCAGCTGACATGTACCAATATATCTGTGACATGCTAATACGGAGTCTTAACCATGTTACAGTTCATGCCAGCTCACGGTACTTGGCAGTTTTCCATACTCTTTTAATAGAGTTATTGTTGTACAATCAGGTGTTTCTCATATTTGATTTGACGATATATTATTTCCCTTTTCTTATAATTCAACTCAAACTGGCCACCACATTTAGGTTAATGTACTGAGGAGCTATTGACAGGTCATGGGTATGAGCTGGTGGACAGATTACTCGTGGTATTGTTTTTAATCCCACACAGATTCATACGGAAAAATAGGGTGGGGCCAACATGCCTTATGTCACTAATCCATATCTAATCCCTCATCACAATGCTGCCGTCACTTGTCAAATTATCAAAACAATGTAGACGGGCTGGAATCAGGCGCAAACACTGGACCAATGCTTCAAACACACAACAGCAGCAACTGTTCACCTTGTCAGGTTTACAGACAGCTGAAGGCAGGGGGACACCTTCCCCTGAGTGTCTTGGCACACAAACGCGCACACACACACACACGCACACACACACACACACACACACACAAACTCTAGACAGCTAGAGCGTACTCCTAGCCCCTTTGTAACCAAACATCCTGAAACGGCCACCTTCACAGCAACACACACACACACAAATCAATGCATGTGAAAGAAATACTATACATATGCACACACACTAGGTCTCCACATGCTCTGCCAAATTCACTGGTTATCCTTCAGCATTGAATTTTGTGCATTAAATTAAGCAAACTACAGCAGAATTAAAGGCATTATTTAAGGGAAAAGGAGGAGTTTCAAGTGTGAGGGTTGTCCAAAAGCAGAAAATTCACTAAAGTTGAATGGGATTGTTTCTGCCATACCTCACCATTCTGGTCGAAAGCCTGCCACAGCCCCTTGCTTCAGCAGCCTCAATGTTTAATAATCCAGCACTGGGCACTGTTACACAAGAGAGGGCGGG
>LKNJ01003644.1:0-43856 GCA_002120245.1 Maccullochella peelii
GTTTTTTTTAATGACACTTTTGACACAATGAATAGGTTCATTGTGTCAAGTGCCTTAAATTATGCCATACAGCAGCCAAATGATTTGACTGTCAATTTTTTTGAACTGGCCAGATTTTTAAGACCTTTGTGTCTTTTCAGGGTCTTCTCTCAGCACCACCACAGCTCAGACAGCCTCCAGTCAACCACAGCCATCACTCACCACAGCCACACCCTCACCATCTCCCCAGCCAATCACACGGCTTGCTCAGGTCCAGACCAACAACAGCAACAACAAGAGAGGCACATTCACTGACGATCTTCACAAACTGGTAGATGACTGGACGAAGGAGACTGTTGCGGCAGCGAATCAACCACGCCCCTCCCTGAACCAGATCAAACAGCAGAGACGCCAGCAGGACCTGGAAGGCAGGGCGCCACCCATGGGAGCAGCTACACATGAGGTATTCGAAATGGAGACGTGCATTCGGGGATAGGTGATTTAAGGATCAGATTTTGAGTGGTACTTTGATCTATGACATTTGGTGTACTTGTGAGACGGTCTATGCACTATTTTGTACAACAACTCCCTTCTGTTTCAGATGAAATACCATGTTGGTCCCGGCAAGTTCAAGCTGCCCCTTTCCTGCCCCCTGACTGCTGCTTTAGGCCCTGGTATGCCAACAACCCTAGCTTCCAGCTCCTCAGCAATGCTCCCTCCTGGGTACCTTTTGCCAGCAGGCTCCTATGGCGGGATGGTTCCTGGTCCTCTTTACCCACAGCAGTGGTCTGGCATGCCTAGTCCCGTAGGGTCCGTGTGTCCTGTAGGCCTGCTTGGTGCTGCAAGACTGATGCCCTATGCCACAATGTCAAACCCAGGGATTAAAGCCTACCCTCTGGTCATGCACGACCAAGAGAATGGCCCCTGTCCGAAAACCACTAGGACTACTTAATCTGCTAACTAAAATGTGTTGGTGTGTATGGGCAGGATAGTATCCACTCTGTTCTGGTTCACCAGAGCCACACATGTACATAACCTGGTCTTGTAAATAACATGAAGCAATTGTTGAAATTCTTTATACGACACATATATCTGTAGTTAATTGTGTGTGTGTGTGTGCGCGCGCGCGTGTGTATGTGTGTATACTATACAGTACATATTAAGTATGTATGTACGAATACCTAGTGCTTTTTGGCTTTGGTCTTGACTAAACTCAGCCATACAAGACATTTTGTCTGCAGTCACGAAAACATACTTCACTTTATTCTTTATTACTGCAGTTTTCACACTGATTTAGCCTTTCTCTCTGTTACATACACGTTAAACACTACATTGGAATCCAAATACCAGTGGTTTGAGATAAAGTAACAGGACAGTATTTATGATGAAGAAAGAATGTAGTGCCTTGAACATTGATTTATATATTTTTCTTCTTCTGTGAAACAAAGCATGTCTGCATCCAAGTTATTTTATTTGATGGTAGCTTGAGTGCAATCTTTTTCTTTCTTTTTTTTTTTTAACACATTACAGCCACTTTTGTTTTTGGTTTACATATGAATGCCTTTGTAGTACTGCACTATTAACACAATATGCTCTTATTTAAATAATAAAATCATGTTTTAACCTTTGTTTACTTTCCACCCCTTTGACAGATGGAAATGCCATAGTGGTGAGATGTACCGTTGCCTTGCAGAAACAAATGGTTAATGTACGACTGATGAGAAGGAAAAAATATATATTACGCCAGCAGCCAAAATCCACTCTTTCAGGTCAAATGGTTCAGTTGGACACGTCCTCTTTTTTGATAGGACAACTCATGTGTTGGACAGCACAAGAGTTGGCAGTATTGTAGCCTTGTGCGCAGAGGAAAGGCAGTGTCCAGAGCCATATATACTGTACATAGTTCTTTCTACAGTATATGCCTCTGGTAGTGTTCTGATCAGAATGTAGCAATTAATATGTGAAGGCTTGAGGCTTAAAAGTGCAATTTAACCCCTCCACAAAGCTTTGATCGTGGCCTTGCCACAAGCCTTATCTCTGGTGTGTGTGCAACAGGAGCATGCTGAAAAGTTGATCAAAGTTACAAATCACCAAGCAACAGACATAAGTTACCAGGCAAAGTATAAATATTACAAACCACCAAGCTCAAACTCTGAAGTCACTACTACTAAATGTTCTTTCAACTTGGCTGTTCTATTACTCAGCATACAGTGTATATGTAAAATGTTTTGTGTAATTGCCAGTTAAGTCTGATGTTTTTTAAATTATTTGATGTTTAAAGCTTTTTTTTGTTCTTTTGATGCTGCTATCCTTCTGAGGTGATTTCACTGTACAGTTAAGCATTCTGTTCAAGTACGATGGTACTAAAAATAAAAACTCAAATTTAACAAATGGGACACTCACAAAGCAGTGTTATTCCCTTGTTGGAATTTTGATGTTGTTTATTTCCCACGTTGCTTTTGATGACAGCCTTTTTTTTTCGTTTTCTTTTCAGTAATATATTAAAAATTTCAAATGATACTTGATGCGGGAGATTTGCACAACATATAGTCTCCCTTAATTCTAACCAATGTTGAGTTTCCTACACTGTATATAGTGGGTTTCAGCGCCTGTACTTTTTTATTTTTATTTTTTTTTTTTTATAATCCGTGACAAGCATGGCCAACTTTTCATGTTCCACAAAGCAAAGAAACAATACAGCTCCTATGGTTAGAAATTTCACGTCTCCACAACACATCTGAAATGTTTCAGCACCCCAATCCTGCCAAGCTGTGAATTGTACAGTTTTCATGTCTATATTTGTACATTTTGTTTGACTCTGGGTGGTAATGGAGGGGTTGCTTTGATGTATATTATTCCATCAATTCGGTTTGAATTGGACTTTTATAGGATATTATGCAGAGTCTTCTGCTTTGGTGAAATACTTCCAGTAGTAAGAGATTTATGTTCTCTGTCACTTGTATCTGGTATGTTTTGTTCCACCTCCCTCGCTGCTAATTCATGGGGAGCAGAGGAGGGAGTAACTATTGTTGGTATATTCATTTGGATGCAGTGATCAAACGGAGAGCTGAAATGCACAGAGGAGCAGTCCTGACACTTCCTACTCTGCTCATCTCACTTCTCTCTGGACAAAATTGCCCCCTGGTGAATATGCTCCGATTGTCAAAGGCTTGTATTTAAACTGTGTGGGATTGCTTCTGCCTGCTGTATGTCCCACTGCATTACCCCACCCTACCCTGGTGCACTCTAATCACAGACTGTATGTTGAGAGAGAAATAAATATTTTGTGCTTGATGCTATGTTTAATTGTTTTTATTTCCATTTTTATTTGTCGCGATATTGTAACCTATTAAAAGTAAATGTCTGATTAGTTACAAGCGTATGTAGCATTGAGTTAAGAAACAATTTAGGATAAATTGCATGAATAAATTATATATCAGGAGTGGTTATATTTTTTGCTATAAAGGATGTTCAAGTGTTTTGAAAGTGCGGCGTGCGCTCAGGCCAGACTTAACGTTAAAAACTTAATGTTTTCACTCTCCTGCCGACATCTTTGAAACAAAGCCACAGATTCGCAACACAACACAAACTAACCTGTGGGGAAATTAGCAGTCGAGTAGAAGTGAAAAATAAATTATTCAATAGACGATTCGAACAGAATATAATTATGTTAGTATTAAATGTGCATATAGGCTTAATTTAATACCAAAAGCCGAGAAATAGATCCTGCTTTGTTTGGCGAATGTGTCAACCCGCGTCTGCGGCGTAACGTTACAGCAACGGTTGCCCCTTTTGTTCAACCGAGTTCCTGAATTATTCCCAACACAATGATATGATCGGGATATTATATTGTTTCATAAAAACATTTCACTGTACCTACGCTTGCGGTGATCTCATTTGGGATTAACCAATGAATTAAAATCGATCTGCAACCCTTCCGATCTGGTGTGAGGTTTCCGAAGCAGGCAGTCTTGAGGAACGTGGAGTAGTAAGTGTTTCTAACGTTAGTCCAGATCTGTAGCGTTGTACGATTGAAGGCTGGTTTTGTGGGAAATTGGGTCACATTTTGACAATTGAAAGCTAGTCTAGATGTAACCTTGCGGTAATTTCAGTATTCCATCAAACCCCACTGTACCCTGAAGACACGAAGTAGTAAAGCCCTAATGCAAAATAAGCATGCCTGGCTATTTTCCTTGTATCGCACAACATTTCAGAGCTATTTCGCCACAGAGAAGGAGAGCTAATTGGTTGATTGACCATGGCTATTTAATTAAGTAATAGACCGGGCCCCTCATGCTTTAGTAGTGTGATAAACTCATGAAATTAGACTTTATACTGGTATTTTTCTGCTCAGTAGTATCTGGGATTCACAGGGTGAGGTCATTGTGGAGGGAAACACTGTAAAGGGCTGAATGGTCATTTCAGTTACAGTCAGGCTACACTGTATGTAACTTCAAACACTCCTTCGTTATTTGTTGTTAATTATACAAAAAAATGTTATGTAACGTTAAAGTGACACCTCTCTTTGTATAGCTAACGTCTGACCTGTGAATGCAGCTACAGTTTAGCACGCGAATTAAACTAACGTAGCGTTACTGAACTGAATGAAACTCTGAGCGTCGATTAAGATGAAAAATCAACGGAAGCTAGCAATAGCTAGTTTGTAACGTTAACTCGTGAGTAGTAGCTATGTTCTCTGTAGCTATTCTGTCTGGAGAGTGAATTGGTGTTGTTGTTAGCTAGCTGCTGTTAGCTTGCTGGCTACCAGCGTCAGGTTGCAATGTTTCATTGTTTGAGGAGGAAGCATCAGGCAAAATGCTAAGGCTAACGTTAGCTGGATGAGAGTGCCTTAATCCTATGGTTATCTTTGGGGTTTTCAAACTAAATTTCGTCCTGTGCACTGTTGTCTTGGCCAGATATTGTTCTAACTCACGGGCTGCAAAGAAGCTTGCATCTACTGTCAACAAGACTTACTGTTGTGCTGTTTTGTTTCACTGCACGTTAACCGAACATAACTGTAGTTAGCAATAACAGAAGCCAAAATACTGACCTAAATTGCATCTGTTTTTGGGTGGCCGAACATAATTTGTTTGCTACTGGGAGTAGGGGACATGGTCACGTGACTGCACCATAGCAGGTGCACAATGTGCAGGCACGACTTGTCTAGACTGATGTCTCTAACTGCTATAGTTCAGTGACAGTAGTTAGTATCTATGGTAACTAATGTATTGTATTTTTAACACATAACATAGCAATCAGTATTTAATCTCTGGAATTGATCCTCTCATGGTCCTCCTTTGTGTTCCCTGCTTTCAGATGTAAACTTGAACAGCATCTGTCCCAGCAGTGGCTGTTGGCACAATGGGGCTGGACTTTGATGTAAAGACGTTCTGTCACAATCTGCGGGCCACCAAGCCCCCTTATGAGTGCCCTGTGGAAACTTGCCGTAAGGTCTACAAGAGCTACAGTGGCATCGAGTATCACCTTTACCACTATGATCATGACAACCCAACTCCTGCACAGACTGTGCCCCAGAAGAAGAGAAAGGGACGGCCTCCTCGCGCCTCATTGGCTGGGTCAGGGGATACGGACGATGGTGGAGGTAACGGAGGTGGAGGACCAGGGCATGGGGGGAACACACCTGGTAGCCCCAACCGGTCAGATCGCTCTAACTCCCCGGGCAGAGAGACAATGACCTATGCCCAGGCACAGCGCATGGTGGAGCTGGAGATCCAAGGACGGATCCACCGCATTAGCATCTTTGAGAACATTGATGTGGTGTCAGAGGAAGACAGTGATGCAGAGGATGCTCCACCATCTGGTACTGGCGGTAGTGGTGGAGGGGTGTGTAATGGTAGTGATGGTGGAGGTGGAGGTAGCGAGTTAGGAGGTGGCGGCAAGGACCGCCCAGATATCCCATCCTCTAATGGGGGCAAATCCACCCCAAAGTCTGGGAAGCATAAGAGTAAAGAAAAGAAGAAGGATGGCTCATCTCATCACAGCGCTCAGTCCGGACCTGCAGTCAAACTCCCTGAGGCGGTGTTCAGAGAACTGGACCAAGAGAGACTTGACGCCCCTCCTCGGCCATTATCTTACTACAGGTCTGCACTGAGAATTTTAATCTGGTTCATTAATAATGCAGGTATGAGAATTAGAAGCAGGATTATTGTTAAGTACATGGCAGGCATGTTAAAGACAAAGGCAATTTGTAGAGGATCCATCTTTTTTACACAGAAAATAGATATGGTGAGTCATAAATATTTGAAGCACACATTTACACAGTCACCACTTTGTTTGCGGTCGTACAGCTCATTGTCATGCATGTATCAGGAAATTGATTTGACCTCAAACCTCTTACTATTGTCATTATTTCCTCTTTCTACAGAAAGTTGAATCTGGTGCCAACCCTATACTCCCAAATAATTACACTTCTTTTCAACCCTTGTACTATTATGTAATAATACAAACACATTTTCCTCTTCTTTCCAACTCTGGTGTTCAGGTACATTGATAAGTCTGTGGAGGAGCTGGATGAGGAGGTAGAGTATGACATTGATGAGGAGGATTACATCTGGCTTGACATCATGAATGACAAGCGGCGGCGTGACGGAGTGACACCCATCCCTCAGGAGGTCTTTGAGTACCTCATGGACCGCTTAGAGAAGGAGTCCTATTTTGAGAGCCACAACAAGGTACCCAGACTTGGAAACTGGGGGAAAAATAATATTTGAATTCCAAAACATATATAGAATGCATCCAACTCTGATCTCTCCTGATCCTCCTTTTTCCCAGGCAGACCCCAGCACCCTAATCGATGAAGATGCTGTCTGCTGCATCTGTAACGATGGAGAGTGTCAGAACAGCAATGTGATCTTGTTCTGCGACATGTGTAACCTGGCGGTACACCAAGAGTGCTATGGTGTGCCCTACATCCCAGAGGGCCAGTGGTTATGTCGTCGCTGCCTGCAGTCGCCAAGTAGAGCTGTGGACTGCGCTCTCTGTCCCAACAAGGGAGGCGCTTTCAAACAGACAGACGACGCGCGCTGGGCACACGTAGTGTGTGCCCTCTGGATCCCAGAGGTAAATCCATACGCCACTACATGCATTCTTGATCAGAACTATATATTGCACATACATGGATGGTTGCTCAGCTCGTTATGTCACATTTTTATGTGCAAGTGGTTTGATAAATAGCACTAGATGCATCAATTATAGAACACAACTTAAATGATACAAACCCAGATGAATAGCATCAGTGTTAATGTACAGTTAATCAGGGTTCAGTCTGTCTGTTATGTCGTTACATACCCTAACCCTTTGATTAGAGTATTGCAATAAAGTGGATTTTGGTACCCTTCCTCAGGTCTGCTTTGCGAACACAGTCTTTCTGGAGCCGATCGATAGTATTGAGCACATTCCTCCTGCACGCTGGAAGCTCACCTGCTACATCTGCAAGCAGCGTGGATCAGGTGCCTGCATCCAGTGCCACAAAGCCAACTGTTACACAGCCTTCCATGTCACCTGTGCCCAGCAGGCGGGCCTCTATATGAAAATGGAGCCCGTCAGAGAGACTGGGGCCAATGGCACCTCTTTCAGCGTCCGCAAGACAGCTTACTGTGACATCCACACGCCTCCAGGATCGGCCCGACCTTTGGGGGGAGTAGGCGGGGCCAGCATGGGTTCGTCTCACAGTGAAGGAGAGCTGGAGGAGGATGACGAGCCCAGCATCGGCCATGATGATGACTCCAAGGGCTGGAGCTCTGAGCGAGCCAAGAGGGCGAAGGCCAAGTCCAGGCTGAAGATGAAAAGAGCGAGGAAGATCTTAGCTGAGAGGAGAGCTGCTGCACCAGTGGTGTCTGTGCCCTGCATACCGCCCCACAGGTATGTGCATGTTTTACCTGTACTGTCTGTGCATCTCACCTCCAAGACGCACGTATGCATGTTTACCTTTTTATACAAAACTGTATGTGGAACAACAGGTTGGCCAGAACCAGAATTGTCATCTATTAGGATGACTTGAGAAGTGCTGTTATGTAAATCGCCGTTACCTCCTGGAACAGGGGAGACTTTCCCTATAACTATAAAGAAGGTTTTACATTTATGACCTGGGAGTAAAGTAGTACAAGAAGTGTTTGTTTCTCTCCAGGCTGAGTAAAATCACCAGTAACTTGACGGTACCCAGGAAGAGCCAGTTCATGCAACGCCTCCACAGCTACTGGACCCTGAAGAGGCAAAGTCGGAACGGTGTACCTCTGCTACGCCGGCTTCAAACCCACCTGCAGTCACAACGACATATTGAGCCACTCCCACCACAACCTCCATCACAACTCCCTTCGGTAACCTGTGTAATTGTATTAAAAAAAAAAAATGCAGCAACTCATTTTAGTGTGTGTTTCTGTACTTTCCTGTCCTAACATATTTGTGGGTTTGTGTATGTTGGTGTTGCAGAGGGACAGCGAGGAGAAACAAAGTGATTTAAAGGAGCAGCTGAAGGCATGGCAGAGACTGAGACACGACCTGGAGAGAGCCAGGCTACTGGTGGAGCTCATCCGCAAGAGGGAAAAACTCAAGAGGGAGACGGTGAGACACAAATTCTCATTATCAGATATCAAAACTGTAACACTATCAGTAGCACACTGTTTTTCCCAGTGAGCTGTATTGGATGGTGATTGGTATGGAAGCCTTCCATTTAGGCAATGAAACACCATCTCAATAATTAGGTCCAAATAAAATAGTATTTATACAATCTAAAAGCCATTTTAGCTATTTCAGTAATATATTTTTCTACCTCCTTGTACTCTTTCATTCGTTTCGGTATTTCTGAAAGGTAAATAATTTATTTGTTGCGTTCAGGTCTTTGGGGTGTGGAAGGGTTAGGTGCTGCTGGGAAGCTCTGACACATTCAACATTTAAGAATCATCTGCAAAATGGCTGATCTACATGACTAAACACACACACACACACACACACACACACACACACACACACCAATCCACTATTTAGGTGGGCCACCCAAATACAATCTGTACATGAACAACAACACTTTCCTTTGCTACTGGCAGCTTAGTGCAGTCACATATGAGCATGTGGGTGTATACATATATTTGAATTGAATTTGTGTACACATACACAGTTCTTACTGCACAGACTTCTCTTACCTTTGTAGATTAAAGTGCAGCAGATGGCACTGGAGATGCAGCTGACTCCCTTCCTGGTGCTGCTGAGGAGCACGCTGGAACAGTTACAGGAAAGAGACACTAACAACTTTTTCACCGAGCCTGTACCGCTGGCAGAGGTAAATGCGCACATTGACACACACTCAGGAGGTCTGCATGTTCACTTTGTGTCCTCATTTCATATTAATGTAATATTTGAAATCTGATCACATTGGCATATTTATATTAGTCTGTGTTTATTTAAATGAGTATATAATGTATGTTAAATTACATATCACCTTTTCCTTCTTCATATATTTGCATTTTATTTATAACTGTATTTATAACATTCTTATTATGAATTTCTTTTAAATCTATTTATTTGTATAATATGCTGGCTCAGTATCTTTAAATCAACTATTTCATAACAAAATTAGAGGGATCCTAACCAAAAATGTTTGTGTGTTTATGTAGAAAACATGTATTATCTCATATTGTTAGCAGCCTCAAAAACTCTCTCAGGCTCTAATCCTGACCTGTCATGTCATGTTTGGCATAGAACAACTTTTTCAAATTACGTATTCACGCTGACTTTTACACACTCACATGTGCACTGAAAATTCACTGTACAAATACAAAAGCTTCTTGGACTGTGCGGGTCATGCCTCTGCCTGATCTCTGCCCTCTACTATCCAGGTGCCAGACTACCTGGACCATATTGACACTCCAATGGACTTCCAGACCATGTGGAACCTGCTGGAGTCCCATCGTTACCTCACCTTTGAGGCCTTTGAGGCAGACTTTGGCCTCATTGTCAACAACTGCCTCAAGTACAACGCCAAGGACACGGTCTTCTACCGTGCTGCCCTGCGGCTCCGAGAGATGGGCGGGGCCGTCATAAGAACGGCCAGGCGCCACGCTGAACGGATAGGCTTTGACTTCGAGGCTGGCATACACCTCCCCAGAGAGCCGAGCCCAGACAGTCAGCGTGATCAAGAGAGAGACAGAGAGAGGGAGAAGGAGCGGGAGAGGGAGAGAGAACGGGAGCGAGACAGGGACAGAGAAAGAGACCGGCTATTGTCCTCTAATGAAGATGGTAAGTGAACCCCTTGCACCTTGGTTGGGAGCTTTGTGCCAGCCAAAGCTTTTTTGCTCAAGCACCAAAGTGAGGGAAAAAAAGTGAGAGGTAAAATATTTCAAACGATTTATGTTTGGCAAAGAGAACCTCTCGGCCGACAGACCACATTTTGATGGCCAGTTAATACTTTGCATTTGGACACGAACATTTGGCAGACTAGAAGCTGGATGAAAATTTACACTTGTGGTTCATTTCACACAAATGTGAGTGAAATACTGGAGGGAATTAGGGTGGGAGAGAAATGGGAGGAGGATGGGAGGTGGAGTGTCTTTATTTTTTATCTTTCTAGTCTCGTTTCCCCCCCCCNCCCCCCCCCCCCCCCCCTTTCCGTTACTGATTACACCATATTCACACGCCAGCCATTTTCCTCTGACGTCACGCTCAGGGTGGGAAGCTCAAATACTGTCATCGAAAGGTTAATGTCATATTGCTGTGTTCCAGGTTGCAAGTCGTATAAAGTAGGCAATCTGACAAATCGTTATCATTTCACCGCTTCCCGATTGATCAGCAACTGAGAAGACAATGGATAGTGAAAATCCGGAGGGACATCGGGCTATATTTCAAGGTAAAAACAACATTTGATAAACCATTAGCTACTTAGACATCATCTAACGTTAGCATTCAACCACTTCCTAGCTAACATTAACGTGCCGTTTGATAGTGTTAACGTTACGATAGGAAAGGTGTATAATGCACATCTTGCCCACATTTATTTAAGCCTGAAAGTAAAACACACTGGATGTAATCAAGCTTGCAATGTAATGTTAACTGTCTTGCTGTCTCTTCACCCGACCTCAGAAATGTTCTGGTTAAGTCAGTAACGTTATGTGACATTATGCTCACTGGAAAACACATTTCTGTGTAATGTTCATACAGATTACATCCAAGCTTCAATCTAGTTGCTGTATCTTTTTTATTTATTTTTTTTTTTTAAATCCTTCTGGGGATCCTGGCAAATTCATCCACCCATTTATCAGTTTGGTCAAAGGAAAGTGATGGTAAACAAGTCAAGTTTTTCGACCGTCTTGCCATTCTCGCACAGGATTTAAGCTACTTGACAGTGCAAGCTTCACACCCGTTCCCACCCTGAGCGTGACGTCAGAGGAAGATGGCTGTCGTGTGAATATGGTGTATGTCAACAGTACATTCCTTGTCACAAGTGTTGAGCACTGGAACAATATTGGAAGTATGTGGAATATGTTGTAGAGACAAAAAATAAAGGTCTTTGGCACTAACGCCT
The DNA here is from genome assembly GCA_002120245.1 of Maccullochella peelii. Classification (NCBI taxonomy): domain Eukaryota; kingdom Metazoa; phylum Chordata; class Actinopteri; order Centrarchiformes; family Percichthyidae; genus Maccullochella; species Maccullochella peelii. Next base: position 11,513 of record LKNJ01003644.1, read on the forward strand.
CAATAAAGCGTCTTGGCCAGTAGGTTGCGCATGACATTCATTCAGTTCACTTGCTAAAATCATGACAAGTTCACTTTGCTGGTAAAAATCTGGGTTTCTAACTTTCCTACTTTAAAACTGTTTAAAACTAAGCTGTTTCCATCTTTGTTACTAGATGATGTGATGTGTTGGGCCCTCTCACATATTTCATTTTATTTACCATTAAAAACATTTTTTAAACAGATTAAGTTTGATTTATACCAGTCTGTCATATACCAATATTACACACATTAGCATAATGTTGTCATCTGTCTGGTAGCACAGTAAATCTACCAAACATATTGCCCACCAGGAAACAGCCCACATCCCTCCCTTTGTTAGTTTCCAGTCATATTTGACTTTCCTCATAATTATTTTCATTCTTTTTCTTCCTCTGAACCTTTAACCTTTCTCTTCCTGCCTCTCACAGACCTGCTCCTGCCAGAGAACAGGCGACGGCTACCACTGGAAGAGCAGCTGCATTACCTGCAGGTGCGTCTTGATGAGGTCAGCTCGGGAAAGCATAGCATCGGTCAGTCTCGTAGAGCCAAGGCTCTGAGGAAGGAGATCAGTGTCATTAAGAGGAAGCTCGCGCACCAGCGGGAGGGAGGCTCCGGTATGGGGGGCCGGGAGTCTGCGGGAGGAGGAGACCGTGGTTCTTCCCTCCCCCATCACCCATCGTCTGCAGGACACCACGATGAGGGTGGAGAAAGCAGCAGCCAGGAGATTGGTGGAAAAGGTGCGTCTAGGAAGATGTGCGTGAAACATGAAAATGATAATGGCTATAAAAGGAAAGTAACATAATAAACATTTCTCTTCCTCCAGACCTGAGTGTGTCCTCGTCTGTCCTGGCTCCAGAGGTGGGCCGACGGACATCTGTCCTCTTCTCCAAGAAGAACCAAAAAATGGCTGGACCCCCCAAAAGGCCAGGACGCCCCCCCAAAAACCGTGATGCTGGCTACGCTGGGGCGGGGGTGAGCCAAAGCCCTATCGGCCCCCCTCAGCTGCCCCTGCTGTCATCAGCCAGGCAGAGGAAGAGGCCCCGTACCCCCCGCAGCAGCTCCAGCTCTGACAGCGACAGTGACAATGACGACCTGCTCCCAGGTACAGTAGATGGATGCACAGTAAACATTAACTTACAATTTTTGAGTTGCACATACTCACTCCCCCCCTCCCCCTCCCTCCCTCTCGCTCCTCCTCAGGTTTGCCAAGTAACGGTTTTGATGGAGGAAGCCAGCCAGTAACTGAGAGCTTCCGTGTGTACAGAAACGAGCCTCGTCTCCCTCGTTCCAGCTCAGACTCCGAGTCCACAACCAGCAGCAGCAGCAGTGCAGCCTCTGACAGGACCAGGTGATTAGTGCACAAACATACCGGATGTTCTTTAGATACAGAGCAGTACGCCTGATGTTCTTAAAAGCTTCTCTAACCTAGTTTTTCTATTACCAATGAATCCCCATCCCTGTAGTTCTGCTGAAGTTTTTAGCCTAATTTTAGCTCATTGTTTTGGTTTTACAGACGGACCAAGTTGGTTATTAACAGGTGATACATTAGTCATACCAACTTCATGAGGTGATGTTATCTTGTTGTGAAATTCTTCTGCCTCCAAGTGGCCAAAAAATAAATGAATGCAGCTTTAAAGGAACAGTTTGACATACACTTCTTTGCTTTCCAGTGACTTCCTGGTTGTCTTGTCATCACTTTGAGGTTGTCAGGCAGCCAGCGGAGACTCCGGGAAGTCACTGCATCTGGCCGCTGGTCACCAAGAATCAGTTGCACCATGTAACCCCCTGTACTGCAGCTTGTTGTTTTTGCATTTAGTTTGTGTACATTAAGAAACCAAGATGCAGCGCGTGAATTACTGAGCTTCTGAGGTGCTGGTTGAAGTTGAAGTGGTCCAGGCCAGCTGTCTTATGCTAAGCTAAGATCGTTCAATAGTTGGTTAATGCACAGTTATAAGAGTGTTGCTGATCCTCTCATCTCACTCTCGCCAAGAAAGCAAATTAGCATATTTCCCAAAATCTCAAACTATTCCTTTAAAGTGCTTACAGATATGATGTTGCAGTAGTGTCAGCCAACCAGGTAGTCATCTCAAGGGGTGTTATGGCTTTTATGCAGTGGTTAATTAACATGAAATGCTTGTTTTTAGTAGCACTAAACAGATGCAAGTATAAAACTGCAAGAAAATAAGATCACCAGCAACCTCTTGCTTACAGTTAGCTTAGCAACCAGTAAAGCGTGATTAGCTGTATTTTTATGGTGTTGACATCAATCGTTGATAACATCTTTGACCTATCAGACTGTAAACACTTGTGATAAAGTTATATGTCTTTATAGCCCCTTCTCTCTTCTCTCTCAGTACGACCCCCTCTAAGCAGGGCAGAGGGAAGGCGTCGTTCTCTCGCTCTGCCTTCCAGGAGGACAGCAGTGAGGAGACGTCGGGCACTGAGAATGATTCCTACTCAGTCGGAGGATCACGGAGCGTTTCACATTGTAAGCAGGTTTTCACACTCGAACCCCACACACACACACACACATCATCGTGTCCGTGCATACATAATTTTCTGTTTCTATTTACGTCAACAGTGTGTGTCTTCTCCAAATTAGAATCTTAATGTGGTTGGTGATTCAGTACAGGCAAGCTACAGTATCTTTTAGTCTGTAACCAATCATGATCATTTAGTTGATCTGATCTGATTTGACTCGGTGCCCTGAGGACTAACAGGAAGATTACTAATGATGCTGTCACGATAAGGGTTCGGAGTTATGCACTAATCAAAATGATCAAAATAACTGATATTTCTTGCAGGTTGCTCTGTGGCTTGAAACATGCAGTGCCTCTTGCATTTCATGACACCACAATGTTTGTGGATGATGTTGCAATATTTACAGTAAAGATTAAAAACTCTAATTTAAAAGTTTGAAATAACTCGCTACATTACAGTGAAAGGGGACGTATCTTCTAATACCCACATAGAACAGGGTTATTGTGTGCATAACTATCGTTTAGGAAGTGAGCTTGCACAATGGTGACTGTCTTCCTGTTCCCATGTTCCTTACCATCAGTGGTGCGTGGCCGTGCCAGGTCAGGATGCTGGATGACCTCTGATGACTATTCTTCCCTGGAAGCTCTGGACCTGGTGTGGGCCAAGTGCAGAGGATATCCTTCATATCCTGCTCTGGTGAGACACAAGTGGACTATGCAAACAGCATAGAGACCAAAGTCAAGAGAACTGTTCACTTTAGGATATCCTGCAGGTTATTGGCTGTATGTCTAACCCTCCTGCTGCCACCGTTTGCCTGCAGATAATTGACCCGAAGATGCCCAGGGAGGGGGTGTTCCACCGAGGTGTCCCAATCCCTGTCCCCCCTTTGGATGTGCTGAAACTAGGGGAGCAAATGACGCAGGAGGCCAGGGAGCACCTGTTTCTGGTCCTCTTCTTTGACAACAAGAGAACTTGGTCAGTGCTCTGGGCCATCTTGTCTCATCTTTTTGTATTCACTAATTGTATCGGCGCTAATCATTCTTAAAGTGTGTCTCTTCTTTGTTCTCACTGACACCCTCCCACCCTCCCCAAAAAAATTATGAAGTACAGTAAAACACAAGATGCAAACAAGCAAAATAGGCTTCTGATGTTATTGGATGTGTGCACATAAGTAACTCTGTGGCAGTAGTTCAAAGGAAACTGCACTCCTTGTACTGAAGTGCAAGACGACAGAACGTTTAGCAGAAATAGGGCAAACATGGTTTTTGAGAATAGAAGAGGAGGGAAAAACACGTATTTTAGGTCATTGTGTGCTGCACAGTCACTTCTGTTCAGTGTTTGCTTCTGAGAACAAAAATCTCTGAGAAACATGATGACAACAGCTGGTGTCATTCTTAACCACCTTGATGATCACCTCAGAAGTTGAACTTCTCACCTCTAAAGTGCCTAAACTCAGTGAAATGACTCGGCCTGTTATGCCTACAGAGGAATTCTAACTTTAACAAGCTATTAACTGTCTGGAGTCTGGACTCGTGCCCATATGTTGGGACAATCTCACTGTGCATTTGTTTTTGCTTTAGATGCATGTTTTACCGTGGACTGGAAATAATTTAACACTCATGTATGTATATGTTTGTGTGTATCCAGGCAGTGGCTGCCGCGCTCTAAGCTGGTGCCGCTCGGGGTGGACCAGGAGCTGGACAAGGAGAAGATGCTGGAAGGCAGGAAATCCAACATCCGCAAGTCGGTGCAGGTGGCGTACCACCGTGCCATGCAGCACCGCAGCAAGGTGCAGGGAGACCCCAGCAGCGAGACCAGCGACAGTGACTGAACACAAACGCGCGCGCGCGCACACACACACACACACACACACACACACACACACACACACACACACACACACACACACACACACACACACACCTCATGTGTTGGTCCTCGCAGGTGTTGGGGAGTATACGTTCCTCTATCGAGAGCCCAGCTCTCATCACAGAACACAAGAAACAGTGCCAGCAGCACAGAGTGGGATAAAACATCCACTACATTGGCCCCAAGACTCACATCACTCATTACACACTAAGCCGTATTTAATCTGATATGTAAAATATTGTATTTAAGAGAATTGAAAAAGTGGTATTAATAATAATGATGGAAAAAATATACTATGCTCAGAATCGCCAATCAAAATATTCCTTGTGTGTGGTCGATGTGTTTAATAACAAATGAGATGATGGTTTACAGACTCAAAAGATGAACATAGTATTACACTATGATGCATACACAGCTCTCCCTCTCCCTGTCAAACTTACACATGCATTCATACATGTAATTTGACATTTGGAACAGGAAAATGCATGTAGTGTGTACCTTTTTAAAAGGCGCACACTGTGGGAATGCCCCAGCACATGTTCACACCCATCGCCCACCTCTCCAAAAAAAAAAAACAAGAACATCTCTGGTGCTAGTGTCCAGTTGTTTGTCAGTGGAGCACAAAGAGAGACTGTTGCAGCCTGAACTGTGGGCAAATCAATGTTGATGTTATTTATTTAGCTTACTCCTTCTTAACAAGGTCCACAAGCTCGTTTTTATCATGGACTACTTCTAATCACTCCAGCTACACAAGACATCATTGCGTGGTGCTTTTTCGTCTGTCACTCTGTGTTCATCATGTCTCCTGTTTTTATGGTTTTGTTAATGCGCGTCGTGTCACACGGGCCGCTGGTCAATGAATAACGAGGACTAAACTGAAACACATGATCGCCTCACTGTCTGTCTTAGTCTCTGGCTGATGGCTTTAGAACTTTTATATATACAGATTGCATAAAGATAGAAGTTTAATAAAAAAAGAATTGAGTTTTTTAAACTTTGTGGGTCATGTTGTGATCACTGTGTAGCTAGATCTGAGAGTTGACTGTTTTTGTTCACTTTCACTGTGCTTCCTGGTTTCCTTCATGATTGCGGGAGACCGTTGTGTGGAATATCCCTGCATGTTAAGCAGAAAATACTTACCCACCCATTACCTCTTTCCAAGGAAATCGTGACTGACAAGTGCTTCTTCTAACACTTATTACGCTGGAATTTCTGATGATTCACACAGCACAACACAACACAGGTGCAAGATTCGACCGGCCATGTTTTATGTATTTTTGGAAGGATTGTCTACTCTTTAGAGTCCATATTTGCCTAAACACTGAAGTTAACTTCCTCCTTTTATGGTAAGGGTAAACACTGTATGTGTCTGTAACTTCTGACAACTTAATGTAGAAGTACAATCGGGGCTTCACGCTGTTTCTGCAGGTTTCTTGCCTACAGTGGGATTTTATGGTGTGTATAAAGCAGACTTGCTGTAGACCGGTTCTACTGGTTAGATAACCTTTACAGAAACACACGGGTATCATGTCTCATTCAGTGTTTTTTAGCAGAGGATTCCAGTTAAACCTTGTGCACTGTGTGAATGTTTTAAATGCCCAGATGTTAAAGCAGTGGTTTAGTTTCCCGAGAATTATATAATCCCAGATAGTGTAATAATAACCTGTCCAAATAAAAACAAAAAAATGTACTTAAACAGGGTCAAGGGCCTTAAAAGATACAGAATATCACAAAATTACACCTAACACATTGCTGCATTTTCAAGTTCAATACCTTATGTCTTCACATTTTGCTGCCATTTTACATTTCCCATAAGTTGACTGTTTACATTTGTTTCAGTTGCTATATGAGCTCATTTGCCTGTGATGACAAATATCTCTTAACAACCAATGTGAATTTCCTCTTGCCAAAAACCAGAGTTTTTGATCATTTTTTTCCGCGCACGATAAAAGATCCCCCACCCAACTGGAATGCCCACTCACCACAACATCTAGGTGTTCATACTGGCAACCAAAACAACACCCCTCTGCATGAAGACGCATGTTTCCGGCCCTGAGCAGTGCTCAGAATGTGAGTGGAAAAAACTGATAAGCATCAGCACAGGAGGTGACCTTATTGTGATGTGGAAACCTTTTTCTACCCAAGCCCTGTTTCAGCGTTCTGACAGTAACTTCCACATTTACTGTGCCTTATGGGCTATCTGTATTAAATGAAATTAACCTCAAAACCAGATACTTTTAAGTAATACCTCAGCAGCTAGTTAATCTAAACCAAATCTTTAATGCACTCGTTTTTTTTTTTTTTGTATCTTTACCCGAAGAACTTTAGTGTACACTGCTCACCTGGCTGAAAGGACAATCAAATATTTGATAAAGTACTCTTTTGTATTTATATGTATCTGCTAGTAACTAAAGTCTTTCAGATAAAGGATATAGAGGTTCCTCAGATATGCAGTGGAGTATAAAGTTGGACAAACTTAAAATACACAAGTAAAGAACCTCAAAACTGTATTTAGGTTCACTACTACTTTTTTTTTTTACGCTGATCAACAGAATAAGACTGCGGCTGATGTCAAAGTGAAAACAGATCTCTACAAAGTGATCTAAAGTAATTACAATTACAAGTATTCCCCTCCTCCAAGTTAGTCAACAAATCTTCTCCCAAGTGGCAGGTTTCCTGCAGGATTTCCCTTTATTTTGCTTCCCTTTATTTTTCATTTTACCCTGGACAAGGGCTTCCAGGGCCTGTTGCGGAGAAGCATCCCCAAAGCATGATGCTGCCACCACCATGCTTTTCACGCTGGGGATGCTATGTTTATGATGATGTGAAGTTTTTAGTTTTTACTCCACACATGGGGTTTAGTCTGATGGCCAAAAAGCTACATTTTAGTCTCATCAGACCATAGAAGCGTCTTCCAGCTGACTGAGTCTCCCACATGCTCTCTGGCAAAGTGTAGCCCAGATGTCGTGGGCTTTTATTCTCATTGCCGCTCTCCCATAAAGCTGTGACTGGTGAAGCACCAGGCTAATTGTTGTTATATGCGCAGTCTCTCCAATCTCTGAATGTTGTAACTTGGTCATGTGTCAAAATGTAGGTCTCTTGATTGCCTCCCACACTAGTCTCACTCTGCCCTCAGCAGATTTTTAGCTGTGTCATACACATTTCTTAATGATTAACTCAGCCGGAATCCAAGGCATGTTCAGCAAATGTTCCATCCTTTGAGTTGTGTTTTTTTTTTTTTTATCACCTTTTCTCAGTGTTGCTTGGAGTGTTCCTTTGTCTTTATCAGTGGTAGAAGAAGTATCTTTTACTTAAGTAAAATTATCAATAGGCCAAAATACTCCACTAAAGTAGAAGTCCTGCATTCAAAACCTTTCTTAGGTAAAAATATGCAATGCTGCACCAGTGATGCTTTAGGTCTGTGGTATTAAAGGGGGTGAATACTTACTGTATGCAAAGATGTATTTATTTTATATTAAGTGAGAGAGAGAGAGAACACTTTTAGCATCTTCACCGTCACTTCCTGGTATTTATAAGTATGGCTTACGAGCACTGCACGTTCATGTGGGAGTAGTATTTTCTGACAGGATGGGCGTCAACACTAGAGTGGCCTTAGGAAGGAAAAAAAACAAAAAAATGGGGCTTGAATTCCGAGTTGGTTTTTCTCCTGCGGGTTGTCTGACTGTGATAAGAGGCGGGGCTGAGGTCGCCGCAACTGTTCACGCAAAATGTTCATCTCATGGTTGAATCATTTGTCAAGATCTGATAGACAAACTTAGAAAACCAAGTAGGCCGCTTGGGGTGGCTGATAACCCCGCAAGACTATATGCAGATCTCGCCTCGGTTAACACGGAGGATATATTGCGCACACTTTGGCTCTCACAAGCAGCAGGTCGCAGCTACGTGGACCCCGGCGCAAAAACTATGGCATCGTGAGAGGGCACAGAATCCTCGCTTTGAATTACTCAAACTTGCTAATTTCAATGAGTTTTAGATGTTTAAGAGGCGTATTGCCACCGCAGTGGCATTTATTGCCGCCGTGGTGTCTCCACTGCTGCTGGAATGTACCACAACATGTCAGGTGAGTTAAAGACAGTGCTACTACAGATTGGACCATGCAGTAGAGGGGTTATACAGTGGGGTAGTATTCATTATTTTCTTACCAAAATATTGTGGTAAATGGGCAAACCCATGCTGTTTTGTGAATGCTTGCTATTTCCTAAACGTGTGTTGTCTTTCTTTTTTTCCTTACTTTAGATGGGAAATCAAAGTGGTACGTTTTCTGATTAATATGGGTTTTGTCATCACATTGAAGGCATCGCTTCAGTGACTACTGTGCTAATGCTCATCTCTGTCTGGACAGATTATGTTGAGGGACACTGCCCTGTGAAACTCACCTCAGCCCTGTCCCAGGAGTCTTGGGGGGGTTACTCTGAATGTGTCACTGTCCATGTTTGGATGAAGGCTGATGGTACGGAGTCAAACCATAGCTGCAAAGTCCTTTTTGTTCATCATAACATTTCATCCTCTCTAAAGCTGCCATTGTCGCACGTCTGACAAAATGCTGAAACGTATGTCACTTTCTTCCAGACTTCTGTGAATCCCCTAAGATTGAAATTACAGATGAGCTAATTACAGAGACAATTAGGCCTACCATGAAAAAAAAGGTTAGACTAAATATGTCATTAAAATGTCATTATGAGCCTACAGATCATCATAGTTCAAGAAGGTGGAGTGCAATGGTGTCATCTATCTTTCTCTATTTTCTCTTAGTGTGACAATAAAGGAAAACAAGGTGACACCAGAGTCCGGTGTGACAGGGGTGGGAAACCATATAGAAATACAAGTTTTGCAGTGGTAAGATGAATTTTTCTGTTTTAGGCTCTAACACTGAAGATAGTTTTTTGAAGATAATTCTGCTGATTTTTTTTTTTCCAGTGGGAGCTGGTGCATGTTTGTGTCGAGGTTCAAGCAGGTCATGTTGTTTCTGTTACCTACGACACAACATCAACGAGCTGCAGTGTCAGTTACACAGTACCAGGTAGTGTATTTTGGATTTCTGGCATCAGGCCTGATGTTTTGGTTCTGATGTTCTTTCCTTTCTGCCACAATTGATCTCCCTTTACTTTTATCATACATTCTCCTACATCTTCATCTGAACAGCCTGTAAAACAAAGGCAATGTAAGAGTCTTGTGTGATCTATCCTGTCTCAGATGGGCGACAAATTAAAGGGGGAAAAAAACAACAAAGTGTCTTAGGAAGGTGTTGGGCCACCATGAGCCTCCAGAACAGCTCCAATGTTCCTTGGTATAGCTTCTACTTGGTATAGCTATTTCAGCTCTACTGGAAGGATCAAACAGAATTGCTTCAAAAAAATTGAAAACATATATGTCCAAAATCATCTATATGTGCCCATTTAGGTTCAGATCAGGTGACTGCGAAAGCTGTAGCATATGATTCACATAATTTTTCATACTCATGAAAACATCATGTTTTGACCTGCCAAGTGGTGATGATCATAGCCTATAGCTACTTTTTGTGTGTGTGTGTGACTTAGATCCCATACCGGACTTTGATCTGTCTGTGAATCAGTCCACTAAATCCATCACTGTCACTGTGGAGCCTGGAGAAAAAGTCTACGCCAAATGGTGTTACGAAAAAAATGCAGTGGACTGCATCGGCGGGGCACTTTCCCCACAAATTACTGTAAGTGTCAATGGCACATTTATCTGCATATATGCACCTTTGTTTTGTACACAGTGAAGCAAGAAAGCAAGATTGTTTTTTTCTGTAATGTAACTTTGTGTTTTTTTTCAGATTGATCCATCTCAGTCTCAGTCAGCTCTTCTTAACATCACTTACATGCTGCCCTGTTTGTGCGTGCAGGTACTTTCTACCCCAAATACTTTTTGGATGCAGGAAAAATGATTTTGTTGAATCAGTCTGTTTTTCATGCCTGTACATGTTGTGTCTGCCTTGATAGGTGTATTACACCTATACTGATGCCCGGCGACATAAAAAGTGCCCATTTCAAAATGAAAGACTTGCAGGTGAGTGTGACGGATGATTTATGTCAGAGTCAGATTGAAAATATAAACATTTTGTAGGGACTTTTTGTTATTTTAATTGACAACTGAGATACTCATGTCTCATGATTCAGAAATACGAAACAGGGGTGTTCCCCTTCATCTGTTGAGTAGGTGTCTTGCATTCTTTCACAAGACCAGAAAACAGAAATCCTACCAGAGGCTATGTTTTAGATCTTGTTACAGTTCGCGACCCTATCATTTACTGTATATGTCATTTCTTTGTCCATTTCTAACACAACACACAATCACACCAATTTAGAGGTATTTAAAAATGTGGCTAATCTAATGTAGGATTCCGCAGTGTGGGATGTTATGCCATTCCTGCAGACGATGAATCCCGATGAATTTACCAGCCACATCTTCCAATGTTGTGAACAAGGGTGTTCCACATTCGAGGCATTACCAGGAATACAGGAAAAGTAGCCATTATCTCAGTAACCTCAGCCTTGAATCTAGAGCAATTTAAATATGACCCATTTAGCCATTTTTCCAGCTTTGGGGGAAAAAATAAGCCTAAAAATCTTTCATGTTGCACGTTCTAATGCATCAAAACTACACTGCTGATCACAGGGCTTCCTGTACATCAGCAGTTTTTGTCAAAGTGCACAATCTTATAGGTTGTGTACTGTAAACTAGTACACAAACCATAGTGTCTTTTCCCATTGCTACATTTTCAAAAAGACACATAAAGAGGAGAACACAGCCAAGCAAAGGTGTTGGTCAAATGACACAGACTCGCTCCTGTTTTGTGACTAGCACTAAAAAAGGACATTTGAATAAACTCTTTGATAACAATGTCCCTCTTCTTTCACTGGGACTACTACCAAAGAAATGGAGGGCATTGTTTCTGGAAAGACAAGTTGCTGTTGAGGTTTTCAAATGTTAGTTTTTATTGCTGTAAGCGACACAAATTTAAAGGAACAGTACAATATTTTGGGAAATTTGCTTTCTTGCCGAGAGTTAGATAAGAAGATCAATACCAATCTCATGTCTGTACGGTAAATATAAGGCTACAGACTGCAATCAATTAACTTAGCTTAGCACAAAGACTGGAAACAGGGGAAAACAGCTAGCATGGCTCTGTCCAAAGGTAACAAAATCCACCTACCAGTATCTCTTAAGCTTACTAATCAACATTATATCTTCATATTTTGTTTGTTTAATCCGAACCAAAACTGAAGTGTAAAAATGACAAGTTATGGTTTTACAGGGGGTTATGTGCTGGAACTGTTTCTTGGCTGGGAACGGTGACTTTCTGGAGTCTCCACTGGTTGCCTGGCAACCTCACGGTGACCCCAGGAAGACTCCAGGAAGTCACTGCTCCCAGCCCCTCCCTGCTTACCCTGTTTCCTGTTGGTATGCTGAGCTAAGCTAACTTATTTAATTAGCAGATATGGGAGTGGCATCGATCTTCTTATGTAACTCTCGGCAATAAAGCGAATAAGCGTATTTCCCAAATTGTCAAACTATTCCTTTAATTCCATTCACCCCGAATTGTACCGGAGTGACGGGTGATGTTTCAGAGACAAATATCCCAAAACTTCAGCACATAAAACCAAAACTATTTGAGGAGGAAAAGCGTTTGTAAATTGGGTGAACTTACCATTTTAAAAGCACATGTTCACGTACTTTCATGTATCATTTTGATGCTGTTAACTATGATAGTTTACTATTATTTATGTTGGTAAATTAAAATCTGGTTGGTTCACCACAGCTGCATCCCTGTATAAACCACAGTCATGCATGCTGTTGTTGTTGCCTCAACAGATTTTAGAGATGTTTGGCTCTCCTCTGAGGTCACACTGTACGAGTCAAGTATCATGTGGACCTCAGAGTGTCCTGCCAGTGACCTGGAGATCTCTGCCTCCCTCTGCTGGAGGCAACACGAACACCTCTGCACACCTGTACTCGACTCCACACTGGAGGAGATGGAAGGTGGACCTGACCTGGTAAGTTTGGCAGGACTGCTGGTGGTATTGGTGATAGATTCCTCATTTAAAATGAATAAAGCTTTTTTTAAACACCCACTGTGTCTCCTCAACAGATATATAGCACATACGCAGTGGACAAACACCCTGATATGTGTGTGCAGGTGAGAATTAGCCAAATGTGCTTTCATTGAAATATGTCCACTTCCCTGTTTTTATCTGTTTTTAGTCGCAGATTCACATATTTGTGTTTAATTTTTGCAGTTTTCTCTACAAGGCAGCCATAATTTATCTTGCCCCTTCCAGACTGGTGAGTCAAACAGGGCAAGAAAGAGTTTATTTTGCTTATAGCTGTTATAAGTCTCATTGTATCTGTCTGTTTCCCTCTCTTGACTCCCTCTCTCCTTGTCCTTCACAGATATGTCATCATGGGAGGTGTATATTGGACAGGGCAGGCAGAGCATGTTCTTGTATCTCACCTCTTCTGTTGCAGCAAAGTTCTCCGCTCAACTCTGTGTCCTTAATGAGAGGGGATGTACACCCATGGGGCAGGTCCACTCAGTAACAATGGTAAGCATACATGTGTGTTTGTGAGAAAGAAAGAGCTAAAGAGAGAGAGACAAAAATTTTATTTTTTTATGTTCATGTGTGCAAATATGTGACTCATCAATTTTACAGGATGGGAATACTACTGAGTCGAGGATAAATGTGCCTCTTCACTTTCTTGCCGAGAAGCCGTGTGTGCAGGTAAAGTACATGCCGTACCTTCGTGCAAGACCAATAAAGGTGTTTCTGGACCTGGTGTGTTACCTTTTCTGTCTTCTCTCAACTCTTTCAATTTGTTTATCTGTAGGTGTGGCAGTCAGATCCTGCACTTCGTGGTAGAAGAATTCTATGCCCGGACTGTGAGTGTACTCAAGTACTCAACACACACACGCACACACGCACACAAGTGTGCCAACACATGAATTTTTGTGTATCGGTTCAGGCATGAATGCATATATGCACACACAACTCCCACAAAGTAAATTCACGCGCTGCCTTTTCTGTTTCTGCAGTCACGCACACCAGATGTGGCATATATGCTGTGGCAGCTTTGATATTTGTGGTTGTTGTTGCATTATTGGGAATTTTCATCCACCGTCTCACCAAGCGTGGAGCTGCAGGTCAGTTCAGTTGCATCATTAAATACTAGTTCACGGTACTGGTTCATTTCATTTGAATAATCATTGTGTATTTTGAGTGGTTACATGTCTCTATCTTCAGATTTCAAATCAATTTAATTCCACTGTTGTATTGCCTCAATTGATTTGTTTGATTGGTGTTAGCCTGATGACAACTGTGTTAAATTTACAATCTTAAAGGAACAATTTAAATTCAGCCCACAAATAATAAATTATCTCTTTTTGTTCTTCCGTCTTTTCCCATGTCTCTAGGTTGGCTCTGTATCCAGAAGCCAGTGTTGCTGGTGTGCTCATCAGAGCAGTCAGCCCATGTCTCTGCTGCGTGTGCATTAGCCTCAATCCTGCAGGGGGAGCTAAGTGCCACAGTGCACATGGCTTTGTGGGGCCAAAGCTCTGGAACGCAGGCTGGGGCCGGGACTGGAGTGGCAGATCTGGGTCCACTTCCCTGGCTATATGGGCAGTGGGAATCTGTGTGTAAGGCACAAGGAAAAGTGCTGATTATTTGGAGTCCTGAAGCCAAGAAGACCTATGAGAAGTGGAGGGAGGAGAGAGCAAATGTGGATAAGAATGCGAGAAAAAAGGAAGAATGCAGCGAAGTGGAGGTGAGACATGAGAAAATAAGAGTAGAGGTGGAAGATGATTTGAAACTAAATGGAAGAAGCCTGGGAAAATGCAAAAAGAAGAAACCTACAGGAAAAAAAGATTGTGTTCAGTTATGTGAAGATAAAGACTGGTACCTCCAGGAGGAGCCCTCTGCAGTGATAGCACCAGTGTTTACGGCTGCTCTGGCCTGCCTAGAGGGGGCACTGCAGGGTTGCAAAGGTCAAGGAGTGGCCTTTGTCTACTTTCAGGGCCTTTGCCACAGCAGGGACATCCCGAAGGCCTTCAGAAGTGTCCCTCGCTACTGTTTACCGCAGGATTTCAGGGGTTTAATACAGGAGCTGGGAGGGATGAGAAGACAGACAAAAACTGTTAAATTCAGGTGGCACTGCTGGCCCAGACTCCTGTCTAAAGTGCTGTCAATATGGCTGGCACGGCAGCTAGCCCAAAGACTACAAACACTGCTGCCTCAGACGCAGGGAAAGAAAATGCAAGGGCCGAGCGTCACATCATCACCGAAAATGATGCCAGACGAGACACAGAGCGGGCTCAAGTTGCCACTGGCAGCCAACATGGCAAAGCCAGGAACTGTACCATGGAGAGCAGAGAAGCTTTAATCTCAGGTTTCACGTGTCTAATGGGGACTTTTGTTCTGCTGGAAACACGATACGTACATGAGACATGGGAGCTGGTGTTCCATTGTGAGCACGTTGGAGTCAATCAGTCTGCAAGAACTGTTCATTATTTTTCATGTCAAAAATGGTACCAAATGTTTTGCATATTAAGAAGAGAAATACTACGTCATGTCACCTGCACTTAGCCTCTAACAGAGACTCTTTGTTGCTTTTGTGACTGAAGCCATAGCAAACACCTGTCTTATCTCTGTACATATGCTAACTGCTATGAAAAACTGGTTGCAAATTATACCTCACTTTCTTCATGAGTGCATTTAATGTTTGAAAGTGTTGTGTGCACAGGTGACAAACTGTATGGAAAAATTTGCATAGGATTTTCTAAACAGATGTGCCAAAGCTGTCCCAGGATTTCCAGTGTTAAGGTGCAACAGGTGAAGAGAGGAAATGACTTGTGCTCGACTATTTGGTCGTTTGTGTTTTACACAAGTGTTTTTATTACATAAGTGTTTTACATATTATATTACATACAGACTCCCTGCAGCCCTATTATAAAATATTTTCACACATACTACCTCCAAAAAACAAAGTCAAAATCAGATATTCATTTAGTGTCTTAACTGACTGACTGAATTTGTTTTTTCTGCTTCAATGAACAATGTTGAGATTTTAACCTAACACTGTTGGCATTATAAAATGTTGTATAGAAAATAATAAAAAATGCTTTTAATAATAAAAAAAATTCCTGTATAATTACTAAAATGACTTGTGATGACAACCTGTTTTTTATGACTCAAGTCTGTTTTGTTTTGTTTTCAGCATTGTTTATTTAAATGAGTTACACTTACAAGGCTCCAGTACTCTGGATCTCCTTGACAGGAATTATAAGGAAATAAATTAACACTTTACTGTAGATGAAACACTGGAACCACCAGTTACTGCAAAAAAACATTCAGTTCAGCATGTAAAGGTTAATCTCGTGTCAGGAGACTAACTTACTCTGACGTGGACACTGAATTAAGCCAGATTTAACCTTTCTTAGGCTGACATACATTTTCATGATGTAAATTCAAAGTGGAAAAAAAGCTTGTTTATTTTGTCAATACAGCATCAATTGAATTGTAAGTGTATATGAAAATCAGATCCCCTACAAAGATAACTGTAGGTCACTTTAGTCACATGGGAATGGCTTTATGCCATAAAATAAAAAGCTGAACCGCAGAGTTTGAGAGTATGTTCCTTGGGCACATGGCTATCATTAAAATAGCCAAATACGTTTAAGATCCAATGATTTTGCATTTTTCCTGACTGCGCACACTAACCGGCCCTAAGGACCACAGGCACACACAGTTAAAACAGGTGTTGGGGCTCCATTATGTAAAGCAGATAAGCAAGAATACAAATTATAATCTACAACAGTGGATTTAACTGACCTAGCTACTCACTTAGACAGAGGTTAATGATTAAACTTTAGCACTCTAACTGAAAACATTCTAACGATTGCCTCTAAATATCAACTGGGTGCAAAGGTGGTTTAATGGGGCCATGTGACCAAAAGGTGAGCAATACACCAAACCCCCACCCACTTACTCATTGTAAGAGTTTCAGCTGGATGCTTCAAAAGAAATTGATATAAAAAATGTTGGCACATTGATGTTCCAGAGAATTGACACGAGGCCCTGCCCTTTTCTGTGTTGTCACCATTGAGAGAACAACCTTGAAAATATTTGACCTTATTTGATGGGTTTAACAACATTATTGCGTTGTAACCTTATCAGTCTGAACTAACACGCATGCTACCAAGCATACCACAGCTGCCGTTGGCTGTTTGTTATTACAAAATGGATCAAGCAGACACTTGTTGTGCGTAGCCTACATGTTTTCTCCTCCCTAACGCTGCGACACGCCCAACACCCGAGCTGTCAATCATCGGGAAGGACTTGTGGAACAAAAAGCCCGGAGGATCACAACAGCTGGCAGGTGCGGGACAAGCCATGGTCGCTAGTTTCTCCGAGGAAGTACTACCACTGTGCGGCCGCGTGGTAACGGGCGCTCACTCTTTGTGTTTCGGGTGAGAGAAGTCTAGCCGTGGAGCAGGAAACGTGCGCCGGGGAGAGGCACCCTGTGCCAGGCGCAGAGGCGCTCTCCAAGAAATGGCTCTCACGCTCCCACGGGTGCCAAGTGTGTCTCCGCTGTCACTACTGAGCCTCTGGATGTTCATGTCTGCGAGAGCGCTGGAGACGTTTGACCAAAACTCACCTGAACTCATCTGTAGCGAGGTAACACGTCACCGCATCCTCTGGTTTCTTTATATATTAAGAAAGGACTATGGAAACAGGGTGACTACTACCTATATGGCTATAATTTTTCTGTTATTTTTGTATTTGTATATTATGTAGCTGGTAGAGAGTTTATAACGCCTTATTATAATATATATGCATTATTGTTTGTTTTTATTGGATCATTTGTAAAACCACCTTCTCGTATATTGTAAAAGGTGCCCTTTAAGAAAACAGCCAAATAAAAATTCGTTTATAGATTGTTTGTAATTTAGTTGATTTAGTTATAAATATTGTTTGGACTTTATTGTCTAGCCGATTGATACATGCAGAATAACAAAAATGAAGTGTGCAGGCTTCAGGGTTTTTTTGGGTGAATTAGGAGAGACGAGAGTTTAATGGCCATTACTTATTTACTATTGTGCCTGCGCATGACACCTTACTCCACTGCTCCATTTCCAAGGAAGGTTGCTGTAGCTTGAATTTTCTCTGAATTATGTTTCAGAGAAAACATCAGTATATGCAGTCACCAAATACACTACAAGCACATGCGACAATCAAAACTTTACATAAACAACATGCATGCTATACTAGATACTCTTTTTCCTTTAATTTGTCTCTTGTCTGTAGTTTCCATTGCCATCATTTGTGTAAAACTTTGAAAGGAGCCCTTTGAAATTGAAATTGACAATAAAATGTAAATAATTACACAAAAAGGGGCAATTACTCCCAACAAACGGTACAGAAGAAAACAACACAACAGAAAAGATCTTCTACAGGCTGAAGCTACAGCTTATTACACATAGCCATCTTACAGTACACAAACTGTTTGGCATCTAAGGTAACAGCCACATCCCAAAAAAAATCCATTTTGATCATACATTTTTTGATATTTGTTAATTTATTTATTTCTAAACTTCTGAAGTCCCTCCTTTTTAACTGAAATACAATGATTTTTAAAGAATGAATCCTTACCCTGCATAATGAGCAATTTGACTTTTAATAATTAGGACTTTTACTTGTGGTAGTGCTGCTTTTACTCATGTGAAGGATCCGAATACCTCCTTCTCCACTGTTGACACCTGCGGTACTCATGAGGTGTGCTGTAATATGGGTGAGCGGTGATTGTTGAACATTCAGTTCTCATCCACAACTTCTCTGTCTTCAGGGTTTGACTGACTGCAACGTGACCTCAGGTAGCAACACGGTCAACGCAAGTGCATCTCATGTCATGGTAATAACCTGCCGCTAGAGTAAGCCTGCAGTTTGTCTAAAGCAGAAACACTCTTCTTTCCACAGCCTCTCCATACACTGCTGGCCCGCCCGATCCAGATGAGACAGTGAATGTTACACATTTGCAGCTTAAAGTGATTCTGTGCTGTTCAGCCGCACAACACTGTGAACCTTGCCTGCAAATCATCATCACAGTCCAAGGTAGCTTTGTCATGAATCATATGTCTTTGATATTGTCAGCTAGGGTGACACACCTTGAATTTTTATGAGTCAGTTTTCCTAACTGCATCATGCATTTTCCTTATCACAGTAGATGTCTTTTGTTAGCGCAGCTATTATTGTCAAATCATTTCTTGAGCAGCTGTTTCCTGCATTGTTATCATAGTTTTTGGACTTGTCTGCTAGTTGGCTCACAGGGTTTTAAAACATTGTGCCCTCCGCTGTTGTATTTACTGGCTGCGATTGTATTGCACGTGTCGTTGCAGAAGTGGAAAATGCAAAGCAGGAGTCTGGTGAACATAGTGATGAAGATGAGTCCTCTGGCATGAATCAAGTGGCAGAGGGAAGTGGTGGGAAGTTTGTGCTTCCTGAGCCAAGAGGTATAGATTAGAACCATAAACTCACACACATTGTACTCTATAAAGTACTTTTTCATTCTAATTACACAGTCAACCCTTCTCCACTCTCTGTGTTACAGCTTTGGTGAAAGTGTGCCTCAGCTCCCCAGGCTCCCATGAATTTTGCAGGACACTCAAGTTTAAGCCAAGCTACTCCGGTTTAGGCCAAGCTTCTCAACCGGCCACACATAAAGTAGCTAATATTGGGCAGGTGTTTGGGAATTAACTAACTGAGTTGTTGTTTCTGTTGTTGATTAATTAATTAACTATTCTCCAGTGGTGGAGAGTAACTAAGTAGATTTACTCAAGAACTGTACTTAAGTAAAATCTTGAGGTACTTGTACTTTACTTGAGTATATACATTTTATGTTACTTTATACTTCTACTCCACTACATTTATGTTACAGATATAATTACTAGTTAACTTTACAAATTAAGATTTTACATGAAAAACATATGATACTGCTTTATAAAATACAGCACATTATTAAAGATTAAATCAGTGGTTCCCAACAATACAGCTTGTGACTCCTGACAAAAAAGCAGTGTCTGGTTGGGGGAAAAAAGTCCAAAAAATGAATACAGATTTGTATAGCAGAACTTCGTTTATTCTTCGTTTACCCCTAGGTTGGGAACCACTGCACACTACTACCCTACTACTACCCAACTGTATCTAAAATAGATCAACTATCTCCACCATGACCAGCTACAACAGTAAAATGCTGCCTACAGCATTAGAAATCGAATAATATGATAGTAGTCAAAGGGGACATTCAGTGTACTGTATTTTGATGATAATACTTCCGTACTTTTACAGAACTTTTAAGGAGGATTTTGAATGCCTACGTTGTTGTATTGGTACTTTTACTCAAGAAAAGGAAAATATCTCTTTCTTTTAGTATGAAGTATGTGTTTGTTGTTACTGAGTGATTTAAATACTAAAAGTTTACTATATATATATATATATATATATAATTTTTATTTTTATTTTCCCTGAAATGCAGCTGCAGTTGACAGTGAAGGAAGTGATGTTTGGCATTCCTGTTGTGGTCCACGTCCACGCATATTCAAGTGGAGCACACAACATTCAAAATATCACAATCCCATCTTTAGAGGAAGGTGAGGTTAAGAGCTGTAATGTAAGCAAAGACTCGCTCATTTGCTGATTACTAATGTCACTGAACATCCACTCCTTCCTCTTTCTTTCAGTTTGCTCCATGAACCTAAAGGTGACTGTAAAGGAATGTGATGGTAAGTGATCCAAAAAAATCTCTGTTGTGAAATGTATTAAGATAACATGTTATAAAAAAGTTAGGTGTGCTCTGCTTTCACTTGTTGTTTTTCCAGACTAGTGTGTATTGTGTATATGCTGATGAGCATGCACGAGGCAGTGCCAGCAAAAACACTTTCACATACTACTGCGTAGATACAGTGACACAGCTCAATTAGAACTCATGATGATTGATGTGTCCCCTGTCTCAGCTCCCAGACTCCGCGCTGTGACTGATCATAAGAGAAAGGTGGTCCTCCTCCAACTGGAAAACACTGATGCCAGACCAGATGAAGTCATGTGCCTGATGGTTTGGAATGAAATGCATGGAGAGGTTCTTCCATGGGTTAGTCAATGCTAAACTATTCATATCAGTCTGTTCTCTTAATCGAAAATCAATATTCTCAGTGTATTGCTCTTTAACCTTTTTTTTTTTCTTTTTTTTTTTTAACTTTGCAGCCCAAAGGCGAAAGAGAAATTGTCATTCCGTCAAACTTTGTTGCACCGTGCCTGTGCTTCCAGGTAGCTGACATTTTAATTGTAACTGACAAGAAAAAGACAGCTACATTTTTTGGAAATAAAAACAATTTAAAAACCTTTGTTTTCAGGTGTGGTGGAAGGGAAAGACGCTCCGAAGAGAATCCTGCCCTTTCAAAAATCAACAAGGTAAAGAGAGTTCACAGAGGTCAACCTGAGAGCAAGATACATTTGGTAAATAATTTCACAGCATCGCAAACGTTCATTTTTTTTTTTTCCAGATGCACTGGAAAGAATGCAGCACAATGTTTCTGTGTCTGTGGCGGAGTCTCAGGTGAGGGAGGGTGGCACGGTGCTGATCTGGAATGTGACTGCCCCCTGCAGACTGGAGGCAGAGGTGAGGCTGTGCAAGCAAGACCTGGCAGGAAGCCGCTGTGAAGAGGTGTCGGGCTCCAGACAGAGACTGCACCAACACGCTGGCTGGAGTGTGACACCATACAGACACTGGGTAAAAACATCAAGGAACATTTTGCTTTCTTTGCAAGCTGTCACATCCTCAGTGTTAGAAAGTAACTATGTAGATTTACTCAGGTTCTGTACAAGTAAAAGTATTAGCATCAAAATATACTTAAAGTACCAAAAGTACTCATTATGCAGAATGGCCCATTTCAGAATAATATATACAGATATTATT
The DNA here is from genome assembly GCA_002120245.1 of Maccullochella peelii. Lineage (NCBI taxonomy): Eukaryota > Metazoa > Chordata > Actinopteri > Centrarchiformes > Percichthyidae > Maccullochella > Maccullochella peelii. The sequence continues at coordinate 32,887 of LKNJ01003644.1, forward strand.
ATTATTATTATTATTATTAATAATAATAATAATAATAATAATAATAATAATAATAATAATAAACTAAATGTACACATGGTGTGCAGTTGCTTTAAAAAGTGAAATGGTCAAAAACCTTCCATGAATTGAGGTAAAATAATTCTATGATCTTAGTGGTAATGTTTCAGTGTAAACTCTCAAGATCATTTGTGACACATTATGTTTAATGATGAATCTTCACTTTATTTATTCATTCATTTATTTCTTACTTTACATTTCAGAAAACAGGAGAGTTCAATGAGTCGTCACACCCTCTGCTTTGTGTTCAGGTGATCTTTGTCCTGATACATTAAATATAATTTTATACATACAATTGTAAACATGTTGCACTGCTTCCTACAGTACATACCGTGCTAACCTTAACTCTTTCACTTATTTCTTAGATAAAGATACATGGGATGGAGTCATACTCAGAGCCCCAGTGTCCATTTGCAAGTAAGGCTGTTAATTATTGTTCAGACCCAGTTAAAGTGTGTTTAATGTTTAACTCTTATCAGCTAAAACAAGCTAGATTGTGTCATCAGAATGTGGCATTTGAGTAATTGTTAATTGACTATACACTTGGAACATTAGCAGTGTCTATGAAACTTCTTTAAAATGTTTTTTTAAGACTCCTGTACTTAATAGTTTATTTATTTATCAGCACCTCGATGGAGATGGAGCCTGCCACTCCTCATCGGACTACTACTGATGTGTTTGGCCATACTAGGAGCCTATTTTATACAGGGGGTCCTAAAAGGTCAGTTTTTGTAGGTTTTGTAGGTCATTGAATAGTAATAGCACCTTAGCAAAATACCTCAATGTGTGCTTCTGTTTTCCTTTTAGGTTACGTGTGGAGATGGTTGAAAGAAGATGATGTTAAAGGTATGAGAAAGTTTCATACAGGCCAACCAGTATTTTCAGCTCCTGGCTGTAGCTTCGTATTTAACCAACAGATGTGAGCACGGATCTTCTCATCTAACTCTCAAAATGTCGAACTATTCCTTTAAACTTTATAAAATCTATTTCAGGTGCTGTGGGTGGTGGTCATGTGGTGTTGCTGTACCCACCTGATGACAACCTGGCTATGCCAGAGATGATGAGTCACCTGGGCACGTCCCTCCAAGCCCTGGGCTTCAGCGTGTCTCTAGACCTGTGGAGCCAGGCCGAGCTCAGCGTACTGGGCCCTGTGCCTTGGCTCCACTCGAGGCTGAACAGACTGCAAAGGCAGGGGGGCAAAGTGGTGCTGGTCCTATCCCAGGCCGCCTGGATAAAGGCTGAAGAATGGGGAGCTCGGAGCTGGGAGAGAAACACTCCCAGGGAGAAGAGCAGAGATATGGAGGAAAAGGAGGCTGGAAGAAGCTACACTGCCTCTTCTCCCTGTGTAGATGTGTTTACTGCTTCGTTGAGCTGTATTCTAGCAGACTATTTGCAGGGCCGCGCCGGTGAGCGGTTTATGTTGGTGCAGTTTGAATCACTTCCACCTGAGCCACCAGGTGGTTTCCGGCCGCTGCCAGAACTTTTCCGCGGCCTTCACGTCTACAGCCTCCCGTCCCAGAGCCTGGGTTTTCTGACTGAACTGGCTGGGGCTCGGCAAATGGCTACTGCATCAGCCAGACGGAAAAGAGCAGGGGGGCTCAGGATGGCATCCCGAGCTCTGGCACGAGGGCTGTCGGGGTTCACAGCGGGGACTTCTGTATTACGCCTTGCAGGAGTATCCCAGAGTTGTGTTGGGGTGGGAGGTGAAGACTCTGCAGAAACGGTGCCCTTGCAGCCATCTCTTGCTACGCCTCCTTCCAGCCCTGACACAAGCCCCAAGGTCAGTGGTATGGAATGGGTCTGACAGCGGGAGAGGACGCTTCAGTTTTGGGATGAGCTGCCAGTATAAATCAATATCAGTTTGCAGCTTTTGCATTTGCTTGGCTCTAGTAGCTGTTGAAAAGGGGGTGAAGTGTTTTATGTTTCTGGCAGCGGAAACAGTAATTCCTTTTTAAAATAAAAGCTGGGTTGTTAAAGCTTGAGCTCTTGCTTCTCCAGAGAAATAAAAGTGCACATTAAAAACCTCACACTACTTTTAAAAGTAAATACAACACTTGATGCGCAGTTTGATCATAAAGTGGTCAAGGTGGTGAATATATTTAAAAAATGTCATGCCTTAGTGTGCTACCAAAATAACACTAAAATGCTAAACAAGAATCCCAATGAGGCAGATTGCTCCATTGTTTTTGTCCTGACGCTACGTTACATTAATTAAGCCGTTTTTCAGTCCAGGCCATTGTGTGTGTTTGATGTATTTGGTAGTATTTGACATTCTGCATGCACATGGATTGCATATGAAAGCCCTGACACACATGAAACAAAAATAAGCTGTTTCCTTGAGTTTGCACATGAGTATATTCAATTGCTTTGTCCAGGCATGGTGAGTCTGTTTATACTGTGTTTTGTCTTACCCTTTAAAGTGGGATTGATTAAAGAATCTGTCTGAATCATGTTGTCGGATGCTCTTCTGACTACAAAACAGTGTCAATTCTTATTCATTCCAAACATGGCAAAATATGTGTGTTTGCAGAGCAACACATTTTTACATTTGTTTTAACATGCAGTAAAGTGTTTCAGATCAGATGAATTCATGAGATCCTAAAATCCATTAATTGTGCTACACTATGCAGCAGCTGGAGGTGAAAAGAAAAAAAAAAAAAGCCCAAACATGTTCGTGTTCAGCAAAAATGGCTGAGCTGTTGTAGGAGCATCCTTACAAGGGAACCCACAAGCATCCATCCTGCTGTGGGGGATTTCAGCAAGTCCACATTTTGTTAAATTGTCTGTGCCTGTTCAGGTTTTAAATAGGAACATTTTTAGCATATTCTGAATTACCATTTTAATCAGCAGTTGCCTTCAAATGTTTACATCTAGGTCGTTAAAATGTATTTTAAAATGTACATAAACTGCAATTATGGACCACCTAGAGCTGCGACATAATTTAAATGGTGCGTCTGTAGTCTCAATTTCACTTCACTGACACACGGGACCGAGACTGATTGGTTGATGAGTTAAATCCCAGCGGGTTTGGGCGGTGCCATATCCTGTGTGGCTCAGCTGCATGGAAAACAGAGAACCAACTGGAAGCTGCTCGTTGATTCATCATCTCAGCCTCGAGCAGCACTACCGGGCGCTAGCTAGCTAGCTAGCTAGTCATTCAGCTGGCTGGCCAACTGAAATGGCACACCTGGAGCATTAAAAGTGGCTGTCCACAATGTGAAAGTCTTCCTGCATTGTGTGTGCCAGCAGGGAATCTGACAATCATCAGTGGTGCAGCGGACGTGGTGGCTTTGCAATCAGGTAAAACCAGAATAACCGATAAAAAACAGTTCGGCTAACCAATTCCAGAATAACCACAATAAAGATGATTTAACACATATAACGTTACATATCGCCAGAAGGACGCTATCGCTGAATTCAATAGGCTTTAAAGACACACCGGACAGAATAGTTGTCTATGATAGACAACGTTAGCATAGGCTAGCAGCTAAATATTGACCATAGCCAGCTGCTAGTTAGCTAATTTTGTGTGGTGCTGATGCTGAGCTAGCTAAACTAGCTAAGCTAACAGTGAAAGAAGAGCATCCAGGCTAAGCAGATTTTGTTTTTAAAGCTCTTCTAACTAAGACTGAATGAATATAGCAACATTTGGAGACCCGTCACAGAGCAACTTGTGCGTAGGGTACTGTGTTTAAATTTCACCCTAATTATGAAAATAACTTAAAATCTGTATGAAAATCATATTAATACATTTGAAGTCACACAGGGTGAAAAAATAACAGGACAGCAGTATAATGCATTCCAGTACAACTACAAAAACTACAGTTTAAAAATATAGAGTGAAATTATCACCACTCCTGACACTGTCCCAATAAATACTGGACATTATGCTTCACAAAAGCTAGTATATATTGTATGGCTTTGGATTGCTTTATATTGTACAGATATTCTAGTTGTTATGTCCACCCCCTCTACATACAGTAATAATACATAGCATCCAGTTGGTATAAGTTATGTCAGGGTCTCTGAGGAAACATGATGGGTAATGCTATAATACACTGACAGTATATGTGTATTTGATGATCAATGAGAAGTATTTAAACCCAAACATTTGTCATACATCACTGGTTTTGTGTGTGTTTTCTGACAGATCATGTGGTGGGCCTGGCCTTTCCTGCCTGCTCTAGTGCTTCTCGCAGAGCTCTCTGTGGTGAGAGTCCAGACTGCACCATGCCAGACCTGCCGGAAACTCACAGAGAGTTTCATTAAGGTACTGCAGTTGAGTTAATGTGCCATCAGTTCATGCTTGTCTTCGTGGGCCAAGTTTTTCAGTATTCCTGAGTCCTGAGATCTCCCTCTTTTTAGGGCTTAGAGAAGACAGCCAACAAGAACTTTGGGGGAGGTAACACTGCCTGGGAAGAAGAAAAGCTGGCTAAGTATGCACGCAGGTAAGAGAAAGTTTTAACTAGTCATTTTACACTTAAATTTGTCATTTATTTACTTGAGGGTGCAGTCAGTCAGTACTCTGTATTACAAAATGTATTTATGTTGTTGATAACCAACTGTGAGTTTGATGTTTCTTGAATTTGTATAACTGGAACCATCCTGAATAATTTGTTTCAGTTTCTGAGGTCTTCCCTGCACATTTGTATGATCTTTTGTAATGTGTGAGTGATTACATAAGACAGTCTATTTTAAATGTTACAGCCTGAGGGGAGTGAGTTCTCTCAGTGGACCAGAGCAAGGCTCTACTATTCTTTGGGGGGGGCAGCATCTGTTCTGTTATTCTACTTTTGCCGTGCAGCTCTAATTTCTGGCCTCTTGTTTCAGTGAGACTCGGCTCCTAGAGATAGTAGAAGCTGCTTGCGAGAAAACAGATTTTGAATGTAACCAGCTGCTGGAGCAGATAGAGGACCAAGTGGAGACATGGTGGTTCCACAGGTAAATGTAAATGTTCATTATGTAGTAGAATGTGTTGGTGAATCAGAGAGAGGAACCGCTAATTCATGGGAAAACAAGTTAGGAATGTCCTCATTCAGTATTTTATGTAATGAGTGTCCGTATTATTTTAATCTCTTAAGTAGTCTGTCTTAAATTTGGATATCCTGTAATTAAATTAGTTTTAATCCCACATTTATTTTTTTAATTGAGACAGTATTGGCCCCTGCTATGTGTGTGTTTTGTTAAGATGTATTACCATGCCCCTGTTTTAACTCCATGACTGCCATGATGTAATGTATGTGACCTGTAGGCAGCAGGAGGCACCGGACCTATTTGAGTGGCTATGCATAGAGGAGCTGAGACTCTGCTGTCCACCTGGACGCTTTGGACCCAACTGCAAAGGTGTGAAAAACATAAAGCATTAAACTTTAAAGTTTCCTACCATGCCAAACCTCATTTATCCTTGGTTGCCCCATGTGAAGAATGATGTAGACTTCATAAATATGTAAAAATCACCATGCTAATTCAGAGCCTTGGTTTTTAAGAGTTCCATAGTACCGCTAATAGCATATTTATCCAATACAGAGTGTCCATCCAGCCCTGGTGGTGTGTGTGGAGGTCTGGGCCGCTGCGAGGGTGAGGGGACTCGCTTGGGAGATGGAGAGTGTGTCTGCGATCCCGGATACTCGGGCCGTCTGTGCCAAAGCTGTGCTGATGGCTACTACAGAGAAAAAAGCTCCAACGACAGCACAGGAGCCTGTGCAGGTGCCCCAGATTCAGACAACTGTTTCAACTCTCTACATGTATTTAATTCTGACTGAGGTCGTCTAAAATTGACCCTCCCAACTGTCTCCTTGTCTTTTGTCCTTTGTAGCTTGCTACCACTCATGTAAGAAGTGCTCAGGGCCGCAGGACTACAAATGCCTTGACTGCAAACCCGGCTGGATCCTTCATGACAACAAGTGCGTGGGTGAGTTTGGCTTTAGAGGTCATGTGGCAACATTTCACTGACTCTGTGCCAGTTTTCTGGATGTGTGTTGTTTGACCGCCTTTGTATATCTCTTAGACATTGACGAGTGTGGTACAGAACTGGCTCGTTGTCCTTCTAACACCTACTGTCACAACACAGAGGGATCATATGAATGCAGAGGTATGCTCTCTTGTGTAGTTACTGGTGTCAGTGTACTGAGTGAAAGCATGCAAGTACGATTCCAGCAAGATAAGGCAGGTTTTTAGTTAGATTTGCAACATTGCCGAAATTATAATAAAAAAATCTACTGTGTCTCATCACAAAATATGACTGGTTTCCGTGTTGTTGGTTGGGTGTAGTGCTGCAACTGACAGTTATTTTCATCAATGTGCTGATTATTTTCTCGATTCATTGTTTTGTCTATAAAATGTCAGAAAATAGTGAAAAATGCCTGTTAACATTTCCTAGAGCTCAATGAATTTGTATTCCAATTGCATGTTTTATTCAATGAACAGTCCAAAATCCAAATACATTCAGTCAAGAAAAGCAGCAAATTTTCACATTTTTGCTTGAAAAATGACTAAAACGATTAATCGATTATCAAAATAGTTGCCAATTCATTTTCTGTTGACTAATCATTGCAGTAGTAGCTGGGTGGTTATTGTAAACTTCATTAGTTGCAGTTTTCTTTGTGGGAACGACACGTTTTCCAATGTATGTCAAATTCATAGTTGTTCATACAATATAGCACTTAATGCCCAATTTAGCACATAATGTTGACCCCTGTGCTTTTGTCATATCCAGGCTGTGACCAGGCATGTGTGGGCTGCATGGGTAGTGGTCCTGCCCGCTGTAAGAAATGTTCACGTGGCTACACATTGAAAGGAGCAAAGTGTCTCGGTAAGGGTATACCACTTATTTACTGAATTTCTATGCCACACCTCTGTACTTTTTTTCCTGATTTCCTTAAACCGTTTTTGTTTGCTTTCTCGTGCAGATATAGATGAATGTAGTGAGCGTGCAATAGCATGCCCAGGACTCAATGAGGCCTGTATCAACGAGGAGGGCTCCTTCCACTGTGACTGTGCTGATGGATTCATTAGAAGAGACAGCATCTGTGTTGAGAACAAGCCTCCTGGTAAGTAGTCGTAGCAGTAAATATACAAACACATGTATTGTTGACAACTTCTCAGAACTGTTGGCTAAGTTTCTTTTTCTCTACCTCCTCAGCTGGCCCAGAGAAGGGGCTGTTTGACGACATGACAGACGATGAGGTCCTTGTACTGCAGCAGATGTTCTTCGGCGTTGTAATCTGTGCCCTAGCTACGCTCGCCGCTAAGGGTGACATGGTTTTCACGGCCATTTTCATTGGAGGCGTGGCTGCTATGGCTGGATACTGGCTGACAGAAAAAGGAGACTACATGCTGGATGGATTTCTGAAGGGACGCTAGACTGTCTGGGGTCACGATTTGAAAAAGCCTTGGAATACCAGCCAGTTAGGGTAAATAAGACCTAAGTGGGGGAAGGAAACTATCCCTACAATGCTAGCCTTTCAGGGACTCATTTGGGATTGGGGAGTTACTTGAAAGGGCTTGGGTTCATTTATGTTTATGAATAGGATAATGCAGGAAAAAGTGAGAACTTGAAGGCCTTGAAGCTGCAAATCTTGAAGAGGAATAACAAAGCAACACTGCACTGGTATAAAGAAACTGAACCTAATCACCTACCTCAACTTTGTTGGGAACAAGGGTGACATGAAGACCACTACTGATTGTTAAAATCTATTATGCATTTGGATGTCTCATTTGGCCTCGATGTTGCTCAAGAAATGATGTCGTTTTTCTTCCACACAATCAAAACCTCCAGTCATCACGTCCATCATGTTTTTCATTATCACAGTGGTACGAAGCAGAGGTTTTCCCATAGACTGAATGGTACGCAAGTTTTGGCTGTTATGTCAAGTTGTGCACGGGGGAATTTAGGAATTTCCTCAATCACCCCAAAAAGAGAACTCATCGAAACTCTGGGATATTTCCATTATGAACCACTGGTTATTTATGTTCACAGAATGACTTTTTACCTCCTTAATCTACTGAATGATTCTTTTTAGTAATAATGCATGAAAATAGGATTTGAAATGAAAGGTACTACACTGTATGTGTTAATTTATTACTTTGGCATGGGTGACTGACTTTGACAGCTGATGGATCACCAACATTACCGCTGTAGCCCACGTAATGAGTGTGAGGGAATGTGTTTAGGTAATCTGGATGAATTATGTCATTTTCTGTTGCCTTTAATTTATTTTTAAAGCAATATTTATTGGGAAGACGTTTATCATATTTTGCTCTTGACATTTCCTGTGTATCTTTGTGTGCATATTCAATGCAGTTTTTTAATCTGTTCAATAGTAATTCTAGCAGCAGATATAGTTGCATCATGTAAGAAAGCCACTGAAGCATCACTTCATACCCGTCCATCTCGTTTATCTTTGGTTTTCCTGGAGTCATTCATTGTAGATGTTTGCTTTACAATAAAAAGTCTGTCACTCCTCAGGTTTTTCTATGTGAATTTTTTTAAATTTCATTTGTCAAGCTCCCTCTGCTCTTGACATAAACAGTATGAGGGAAAACATTCTAAAACTAGAAAAGGCAATTTCTGAAGAAATTGCGGTGTGAATGCTGGCTGTTGAAAGGCTGACGCTATACTGGATTGCTGGCTTGAAATGTTGAATAATCCTGAAGATGTATGAATGGAATATAAATGTATGAATGACTAGATGTGAGTTGGAAAAGTGGAAATGGTCTAATTAGTATGAACGGGACTGAAAAGTTGAATACATATAATAATGTAAGACAGATGTGAAACACTTTAAGGTTTGAATAGAGTTTGTAATGTAATGTATGAATAAGTAGATAAACCTTGAAAATGCTTGAAAACCTGCTTGAAATGGATTTCCCAGTCCTGTCTGACCCTCATCTGGGATCTTTAATTTTGAAAATCCGGCATTGTCTGTGGACACCAGGTAAGCTTCTGTTACCATCTGGGGGTTTTATTTTGAAAATCCACCTTCCACCAGACTGTGTGTGTGGGTGTCTATGTGTCAGTATGTGTGTTTCTATATGAGTGTGTGAGACAGAGGTAGATTTGAATTGTGAACTAGAAAAATTGCATTTCCTGCAGAAAATGCATGGGAATGCTGAAAGCTGAAATTAATTTGCAAAACACTGCTGAAAATGCAGAAATGTGAAAAAGTGTGTTAAAGGCTGAAGGAGAAGTATTAGTAGAAGTAGTAGAAACAGGCTGAAGTAGTATATATACCCACAAAAACCTGTTTGTCTGTGTGTATTACTGTCTATATGTTTGTGTTTGTATGTGTGTGTGTGAGAAAGAGACACACAGGTGGGTTTGAATTTATTAATAGTTAAAAAGCACAGAGGTCACAACTGCCAAAAGTAGCTCTACATCAATCCACCAATCAGAACAGAGGAACAAACAAAGGTAAAAATCTCCACAAAGATAGAAAAACCAGTTTGTGTGTGTGTTAGTGTGTTACTGTGTGAGTGAGAGAGAGAAAGACAGAGGTAGGTTTTAATTTATTAACAGTTAAAAAGCACAGAGATCACAATACTGCCAAAAATAGCTCTACATNAACTAGAAAAATTGCATTTCCTGCAGAAAATGCGTGGGAATGCTGAAAGCTGAAATTAATTTGCAAAACACTGCTGAAAATGCAGAAATGTGAAATGAATTGCCAGAATTGGAAGCACTGCCGAAAATGCAGATATGTGAAAAAGTGCGTTAAAGGCTGAAGGAAAAGTATTAGTAGAAGTAGTAGAAACAGGCTGAAGTAGTAAATATACCCACAAAGATAGAAAAACCTGTTTGTCTGTGTGTATTACTGTCTATGTGTTTGTGTATGTATGTGTATTGTATTACTGTGTGTGTGTGAGAGAGAAAGAGACACACAGGTGGGTTTTAATTTATTAACAGTTAAAAAGCACAGAGGTCACAACTGCCAAAAGTAGCTCTACATCAATCCACCAATCAGAACAGAGGAACAAACAAAGGTAAAAATCCCCACAAAGATAGAAAAANTAACTAGAAAAATTGCATTTCCTGCAGAAAATGCGTGGGAATGCTGAAAGCTGAAATTAATTTGCAAAACACTGCTGAAAATGCAGAAATGTGAAATGAATTGCCAGAATTGGAAGCACTGCCGAAAATGCAGATATGTGAAAAAGTGCGTTAAAGGCTGAAGGAAAAGTATTAGTAGAAGTAGTAGAAACAGGCTGAAGTAGTAAATATACCCACAAAGACAGAAAAACCTGTTTGTCTTTGTGTATTACTGTCTATGTGTTTGTGTTTGTATGTGTATTGTATTACTGTGTATGTGTGTGTGTGTGTGTGTGTGTGTGTGTGAGAAAGAGAGAGAAAGAGACACACAGGTGGGTTTGAATTCATTAACAGTTAAAAAGCACAGAGGTCACAACTGCCAAAAGTAGCTCTACGTCAATCCACCAATCAGAACAGAGGAACAAACAAAGGTAAAAATCTCCACAAAGATAGAAAAACCAGTTTGTGTGTATGTTAGTGTGTTACTGTGAGTGAGAGAGAGAGAGAGAGAGACAGAGGTAGGTTTGAATTTATTAAAGGTTAAAAAGCACAGCGGTCACAATACTGCCAAAAATAGCTCTACATATATCCACCAATCAGAACAGAGGAACAAACTGATGGAGGTTTAATCAGTTTATCAACATCAGCTGTGTGTGTAAAAACATAGAGAGGAAGAATGAATTGCAAAGCTTTGCTNTACTCTGTGTGTGTGTGTGTGTGTGTGTGAGAGAGAGAGAGAGAGAGACAGAGGTAGGTTTGAATGAACTAACAGTTAAAAAGCATCAGAACAGAGGAACAAACTGATGGAGGTTTAATCAGTGTGTCAACATCAGCTGTGTGTATAACTAACTGTTGCCTGAAAAGTGCTCAGTCATTGAGACAGAGA
>LKNJ01003645.1:0-59585 GCA_002120245.1 Maccullochella peelii
ACATGACAGAATGTGGAAAACGTGAAGTGCTGTGAATACTTTCCGGATGCACTGTATTTTTGTATACTGTACATGGATCACCAAGTGGTTAGGATGCTAACTTTTTGCCTGGAACATGCAGGCTTAGTAGACTTTAAGCATAATATGTATGTAGCCATCAAGACCCTTATTTTAAGACCCTTTTAAAGGATTCATCTTTCAAAACGAGTCACCTGGAAACATTAAAAAGTCAGCTGGAGATGGCATTTTCAACCAATTCATGGAGCTAATGTTAGCTTACATGTGTAATTAGATGGCTAGCTATAGATGATAAAATCTGCCAGCAACCACTGTGATTTCATTATGTCTACCTCTTTCCAAAATAAAGGACCAATTGTTGCAAAAATTACTATGAATTTTGAGTAGTAAATCCACCAGCAATATCATTGTAAATTGCATTTGTAAGACGATTACAGAACGCTTGACAGGCATAGCAACAGTAACTAATGGGGATAGGGCTTAGTGAACAGTCAATTCCCTTACCAGTGTGTCCATAGGAGGATCTCCTGTGTCTGCTGAAGGGGGCCAGACAGCTGGGTCCACCTGGGCCCTCTTCTCCAAACAGACTGGAATGATCAGCAGAGTCATGAAACGGCTCAAAAAGGGGATCCAGAGAATCGGACGAGCCACCCAGCGAGCCCTCCGACCGATAGGAGCTGGAGGTGCTGTAACGTGATGAAGAGCGGTAGGATGAGGAGGATCTGCGGCTGGAAGATGTCAGTGATGCCATAGCAGAGGATATGCACATGCACTTGCACACGCACACTTGGAAAACACACTCCCACTCTGAATATGCCCCAGCCTCAGAAAACAAGACCTTTTCTCAGATTTGATCTCTGCTAAGCCTCCTAAGAATAAATACTGACAAAATACAGCCAAAGAAGTGGGTTACCAAAAGCTATTAACCTCTCACTCACTGGCCAGGGGTCTTTGTCGGGGTTTTTTATAAAGCCCTGGTGCATTGTGGGTAAGTAGAGCACAGCGTGGGCTCTATAGCGTTCTTCCTTTAGCCATAAATGGCAATTTGTCCAACCACTGGTGCCAAGAATGTAACGGACAAACTGATAAGGAGTGGCGACCCCTTCTTATTCAGACACACACACACACACACACACACACACACACACACACACACACACACACAGCAGAGATAAGGCTGAAGGGGACCTCTTGGAGATGCTTCTAGCATGTGGTCAGAAATAGAAAAGTGGTGAGTGGTCGGGTCGTCCGTTAGACTGACCGAGCACACAATGTGAACACTTTATCAATAATGCAAGAGAAAATTGGTCATTTAAGTTCTGCTTACCTGCTAATGGAATAACAGATACACTTAAAGTTCAAATCTGAAATGGAGAGTGCTTCCTGATAGAACAGATTCAAGGCCAAAATCACAAAATGTGCAAAATGGTTTTTACTCTGACAAAAGCCAAAGTATATATACAGCCCCGGTTGACCTTTACATTCTCTCTTTAAAAGCTTTAATTGAAGTGACATTTGCCTATTGACAACACTGTTGTCCTCCAAGCTGTGCCGCATGTCAACGATGACATTCAAGACTGTCATATTAATAGTTTTATGGTATGTGTTTTTGTGTGCTGCACGTCATTTTGCCCTTCAGGATAATGTAGCCTCAGTCATAGCAGGAACACTTCATATGTGAGCTATAAAGCTGAAACAGTCCAGTTAATACAAGCAGCCTACATCAACATGACAGCGCCAATTTGTGCTCTCAGGTGAAACACTTGTCACCTGTCCTTGTATAAAATAGTATGCATTAATAAATCTCCTGACAGCATATTTTACAGCTTTTCAAAACATATTTTAAAAATCTTTCCTAAACATGGTATGGCCTGAAAAAAGTGCAGTGTAATAGAAAATAGACACATTTTAAAAATGTAGAGACTCAGCTGTCTCCTTCGACTCTTCACAGTCAGCAGTAGAGGAGTTCATCTATTCAGCTCTTCTGCCAGAGGTCCAGTGTCTCCACTGGGAATAGTTTTAGTCTCTGGGTGGCACACTGTGGTCTCTAGAGCCCAGAACGCTGTACCTCTCCTGACCTCTAACAGATTATGAGGTGCACCGTGGCTGAGTTCAGAAGAGAAAGAATGATGAAATGAAGTAAAACAGCTGAGGAGAGAAAAAGGACATCAAAGAAGCTCCATTAAGCATTTTTAAGCATCAATTAATCATTGTCAAATCAACCGTCATTGCCAAAATCCTCCATGAACACCATGGTCCATGGACCAGCAACTACTGTGTCTTATATCAGTGTTTTTTTAATGCTATGTCAGGGTGTTGCAACTGGCAGAAATTCTGGAAATGTAACTGTTTACGCTGGAAAAACCTTTCTTGATTTATGCTTAAATCTAAATTTAATCCTTGACATAATGTAAATTGCAGGGATGTTGGTCGGTCCACCACTCCAGACTGAAATATCGCAACAATTATTGGATGGATTGCCATGAAGTTTTGCACATACATTCATGGTCCCAGCTGTCATTAATTATCCAGTACTTTGGTTTATGGCCAAATAACTGCAAAACTAGTGTAGGCTACCTTGTGATGTTCTCTGTGTTTAGTACTAATTAGCATATGTTATCATGCTAACACGCTAAGATGATAAACATGATGAACAATATGCTGCATTCACGCAATGTTGGCAGAATGGGAGAAACCGGAAAACCTCTCGTTATTCTGACTTGGGAGGGTTCACGCATTATCCCAAGATGGTTACACCCACTGCTAGCTTTGTAGTTACATCATTTAAATAGCCTTAATTAGATATAGATACCAAAAAGGTGTGTATAACTCCTTCAAAATTTGCTGAATCCATTGTATTAGTGTTAATATTGGATTTTATGTAGATGTAACTGCCATTATGGTCATTTTGCCAAAGAACATTTGGGAAACATCGTAGCTTTCAAATTAGCGATATCTCCAACTCGGAATTACAACAGGGAAGATTTTTTCTGACTCTGTTGCTCGTAATTATGGTCTGAATGACATGACGTTATACCTGCCAAACATCAACATGTTAGCATTGTCTTGAGCATTAGCATGTTGACAATTGCATTTAGCAAGTACAAGCCTCACAAAACCGCTAGCGTAGCTGTGGACTAGTCTTGTTTTAGCAATGTTCACATATGCTTTCACCAATGTCTCAAAAGTAATGCAGGATTGATTTATTGACATGAAACTGCTACATATAGAACATGTGAAACATGTGTAGCTCTGTGTACTGTATTGATTTTCTGGATTCAAACAGTCACAGACATCTTAAGTTTCAAAACTGAAACTTCAGATATTAGGATTTTTCTGTGACGGAGTTCTGATCTTTTCATGGCTGACTGAGCTGGAAGATCAGATGTGGTTCAGCCCTGTTCCCACAGCCATGACAAGATGAGATTTGTACCACAAAGAAAATATCTTTTTTTCTATATGCTCACTGGTCTGTACACTAAATGGTCCTCAGATGCATCTGGGAAGGTCTGACACGCTAAGGACCCTGGCATCATCAGTGTGGCCTGCTGGTTGGGCATCTTCAACAGTCTTCTGTCTGCAAAGTTAAGGTGCAGTTACTGACACAACTTCACCTACTAGCCACATACATGGAAAAGGGAGGCAATCTTAAAGGTAGAAATTCCAGCCACACTTGCTGCATTGTGGAGAATAACGCCACATCCTGGTAACACCTGACATCAAGGTCATGTGCTGCAGGTGCGTCAGTCTGATTGAGGCCTTCCTACCAACCGGTTGAGGCAGATGACCGCCCACCCAGAGCCTGGTTCTGCTCGAGGTTTCTCCCTGTTAAAAGGGAGTTTTTCCTTGCCACTGTCGCTTGTGCTTGCTCTTGGTTGGAATTGTTGGGTCTCTGTAAACATAAGGAGTTGGTCTAGACCTGGTCTTTATGGGAAAGTGCCCTGAGATAACTTTGTTATGATATGGCGCTATATAAATAAAACTGAAATGAATTGAATTGAATTCCTGCCCCTGAAGACATGACACTCCTCTCTTGCTTCAAGCTGTGAACCTGAGGCTCTGTTGGAACGGCTGTCGTGTTTACTACCCCCAAGGGACATCTACTTTAGGTTTAAACAGTAAAATAACTAACAGACATGATCAAAAAATAAAAATAAATGTTAGTAGGAGTTGGATAATTAAGACTTCTCTCACCAGAAATTTGACACCGCTGGGTGTTTGTTCAAACCCTTAACGACCTATGTTTCCGTCAATCCTGATTTCTATCAACCATGACTATGATCTCTCCCCAGTGTTAAAGGAATAGCTTTAACATGAGAAATACACGTGATCACTTTATTGCTGAGTTAGATGAGAAGACTGACACGTTTAGCTTAGCTTAGCTTAGCCTAGCACAAAGACTGGAAGCGGGGGAAGCAATTAGCCCGGCTCTTTCCAAAGTTAAAAAATAAGCGAATTAAAGTGAATAAGTGTTTCACAAAACGTCATTGTATTTTCACTTGCCTAAATGTAACCACGTCTTGGGCCTATACATTGAGGTGGCAGATCAGAAAATGCTAATATGAGTCATTACATAAAAAGTCACTATTTTTTGGAAGGCCATTTTCAGAACTTGCTGAAAATACCTCGAAACACAGTATGACAGAATCTAAAGTCAAGTTACAGTTTAACCTAGGTAAGACACCCAACATGCTGAACCTTATGTTGTTAGAACAATGCGTGGAAATCCAAACTTTCCTTCCAAACACCAGTGATTTTGAAAGACCTCGATACTTAATGCCGTGTCCAGACCGACAGAAACCTGGCGTGAGAAAACGCAGGAGTGTTCCAGCAAAATCCTGGTTCAACTTTTGATGCAACGTGATGCCATCTGGCAAGGTGCCGCATCGGCCAATTAAATACACACAAGCACACGCACATTCCTGGTAGATTACTTTGTTACATGAACGCCATATTTCTGCTGTTAACCTCGTGATTGTCACGGTGAAAGTAAAATCGTTGCCACCATGTTAACTCTAGAGTTGTAGAGTATTATAAAACGGTGTGCAGTGTTTTGGTGTCTGATAAACCGTTAAATGCATTTACCTGTTACTCCAACTGGACTTCTTGAATCGAATTTCATTGGCTCACGTCCTGCTGGCTGTTTCAACTTTCACACACTTTTTCAAGTGAAAAGAGATACACTCTTTAACGTATATTGTTTTTATATTTCAATTTAGACCCACTCAATTTTAATTTGACATCTAACCTAGACTTTTCTCATGCTCATATACTGCAGAATGTTTTTCCTTTAATTTTCACATTTTTAGAAACCTCATCAAGGAGCATCTGATTTACACTCCAACAAACCCAACCTGTCTGCAGGGTTCAAGGATTCAGAACCCTGATGATCACACACACTGCCTTTGTTCGAAATCCATCACATCCTGCTCTGATATTTCCATCCCCTCCCTCTCCCGACCCACCAAATGGATTACTGAGCTCCCTGGGGGCCCATGATGTCATGGAAAAATGAAATACCTCCTGCTGTAGGATCACTAAGACCAGCTCGACTCTGTGCTGTGTCTCTGACTGCTGTCCTTTGCACCGGTAATAACTTCATAATGATGATGTCATGTCAGGGAGCTAATTGCAGCAGGCTTTGTGGTGTGTGTACCACAGTGAATGTTCGGTAGTAAATGGTGTTGAAAGAGATGATTGTAACAGTTCATTATCTGATCATAACCATAAAACACAACATGGAATCCAGTGAGATTAATGGAGCTCTCCACACTTTTCCTCCCATCTATCTTTAACTCTTGTTCATTTGGCGTACAAAAAAATCACACCTGATCTGTATTTTTTGCAAAGAACAATAACAATATTTTATTAACTCGAAATAATATCAGATGCAGCAAACAAAGATTCATTTTTCAAATCCAAGGTGGCAATATTTGAATAATTACATTCAGCCAAAAGAGGAAGAAAAGTATTAAAAAGGAAAAAAGAAAGACAGGATTGAGATTTCAGAGGGAGGAGGAGGTTGAGTGTGTGTGTTTGTCTGATGCTGATAGTGATATTAGGATCTGGATGGAACAGTACATTCATTTTGGATCATCTATTTTCCTTATACCCTGTTAGTTCAGTGTCTGTGTCTCTGTTGGGTGAGTTGTATGGCTTTACTCTCACAACTCTCACAAGCCTCTTTTTTATTGTGTGTGTGTGTGTGTGTGTGTGTGTGTGTGTGTGTGTGTGTGTGTGTGTGTGTGTGTGTGCACGGCCAGTGTCACTGTGTGCACCCAACCCCCCCCCGAGGATTTTTGGACGTTTTAATTAAGACGGTGGAGGCTAATGTGGGTTAAACACAGACCATCTCTCTCTGTGAGGATTACACTGTCTATATTCAGTTCCTACAGCAGTCTTCACACTCTCAGTCTCCTAATATTCACTGCTGGGGGCCGGGGGTGTGGTGAGAGTGGTCCCTGGGCCCTTCAGCTTTGTTCTAAAATGGTAAGTAGGCTATAGGGTGATGGGGCGCCAACACCAACTAAATATTAATATGCCCTTCTGCCTTGACACTGTCCGACAGATGTTTTGATGTCTTTTTATAGCGCTGGGTTCTCCCGCCACTATCACACACACACACACACACACCCACACACACACACACACACAAACTCACAGAGACAATCTGGAGCACTTCTCTCTGATAACTATCCAATGTCAGCGCTTGCCTGAAGCAAAAAACTAAAACACATTGCCCAGAGACACACATTCACACAAAAAGACATCTGTCTGACTCAAGGACAGCAGGGTGTTCTTCTGTTATTGGGCTACGAAATACGAATCACTTCCCAAACAGAGAGGCGAGCGAGAAACACTTCTCTTCATCACTCATTGCTTTCCAAAAAGGAGTTTTCTGGGACAGCTAACCTCAAAAGATGTCACTTGTGGCAGTGAGGAGGAGGTAGAGAGAGAGGGAAGGGGGGAGTGCAGATGGAGTGAAGGGGAAAGAGACAGAAGGGTGGAAAAAAAAGACAGACAGGAGGGAGATACACATCTCCTGTTCGTCAGGCGGTTTTATAATCGTGGGCTAATTGCCTGTCGGCATAGGTAGCACTTAGACATCTTCTTGGTTATGTAATGAGCTCCCTGTGGGGATGGATGGACGGAGGGAAAGACAGAGAGGAGGGGAGGGTGGAGGCAAAGAGGAAAGGACGGAGAAAAATAGAGGGGTAGGAGGAGAGGAGAGGAGGGTGAGCAGGCAGGAAAATGACAGAAATGAGACATCAGGCTGTCTGTGTGTGTATCAGCGGGAATTCTTCTGTTTCTATTCTTACGAGGACAAAATGTTCTCACATGGATAGAAAGTTGAGGAAATCCACCAAAGTGCCACTTCGACAAAGGGATTAGGACTTGGATTTAGGGTTAAGATGACATTTAGGATGGGGGTTAGGGTAAAGGTTAAGACTGGATGAATGATTGTAGTCATGGTCCTCAGAAGTATAACAATAACAACACACTCATGTCCATGTGAGAGAGAACAAGATAGCTGAGTGAATGAAAAACGCATCACACCAAGGTGCCCGTTTTCTCTCTCACACAGTTGCACACACACACACACACACACACACACTCACACCATCTCACACATATACACACACACTGCCCGGGGAGAGGACGGGGACACTCAGAGACAGACAGAGCAAATGCACTGTGGTGAACAAAGTGAGCTGATAAATGGGGGGGGGGGTAACAATCGCCTTCATCACTGCCAGGACAAAAGCACAACCTCGCCTCACCAGCATTGCCCGGCTTTTAATGTCAACCAAAAGGACACTGACGCAAACCAGCCTGCTGTAACCTCCAGCTACAGCTGTGTATTACACAGCAGATGCAACAGGATATTTGGTGCCGCTATCAAACTCATTTCAAAAGGGAGAGGGGGAAGGAATCCAAGCTATGGCCTGAGTGACAGCATGGAGGATGTGATGATGATGATGGTGCAACTTGGGAGGTCAAAGGTGACGAATGAAAGGCACAGCTTCAATGGTTCCCCCTGAGTTGTCGCTGTCTTTTCCAACTCTCCTGACTGGGACTCCTCATTTTCATGTAGTTTTGAGTTCAGAAGTCAACCGATTTAGCAATGTCATCCCTTCTGTATTTTCAAAATAATTTCCAGATGTATGTACCGCATGCTTTTTAAAAAAAATCTCCAGCACCAGTAAAAGTTCAACCTCCAACGAGAGCTACACCAGATACTGCTTTAAAGGGAATCGCTGCATTGGAGGGGTTTTGGAATGGATATACAGTGCAAGCTTAAGGAGCTTACTGACATCTTACAATACAGCCACGCACACACACAATCACACACACACACACACACATTTGCACAAAACGTCAAACACACAGACTCACACATTGAGGCTTTTCTAAACAGTCAAACAACATTAAAGAGGCATGTGGGGACTGAATCTGTGCTTTAATTATTTGTAGAAAATAACTACGCACGCCAGGCCTTCTCTCTCACAAACACACAAAAATGCACCCACACAAGCACACACACGGAGGATGAGAGGAGTGGGTAGGTGGATGGGTGGATGCATTGATGCTCTGGTCCAATGGGATTGATGCTCTGGTCCAATGGGATTTCCTGAGTTGTATGAATGACAGTCCCTCTGGGAGAACCTCGACAGATCACCATGGAGATGGGAGTTTCTGCATGTGTCACATAAACATGCCATTTTGCAAACATCATAGAAAAAAGGGAAAGTATAGAGTAAAAGGCAAAGCTTTTCAGGAGTCAGTATGAGAGGAAAGGAAGAAGAGCATTTTGAAATTTTTGAAAAAAGAAAAAACAAGAGCTCTTCACGAGGATGGCAATAACAAACCGTATCACAGTATCCTCTTTGGAAATAAAAAATAAAATAAAAACTTTTATGTTCACATTTGTATTGTTTTTTTTTCCCATTAAACTATATCACACAGTGATAACAAAGAAAAGGAGAAATCTACAGCCACGTTAGCTTCGTGCAGAAAACCACATACACTGGCACGCCGCATAGGCAAAGAGATCAAAGCAAGACAACGCATACAAAAATATAGAAATCTCCGATGCAACTCATCTCTACACAGAAAAAAAACTTTTCTGTCTTTTCCATCTTTCTGCCGAACACCTATCGCCGAAGGGTCACTTCTGTCACTGTTTGTTGTCATCGCTGCTGCTGTGTATTTTTTTAAGACAACCAAAGTTCTCGTGTCTTCCATGCAGGAATCCACAGAACCTCAAAAATATCCAGTAGCTATAGTTGATCATTATGGCAGATGTCCCTCATAATGATGCTTGGAATAATGTGAACAACAACATGTTTGAGTGATAGAAAACTAGTACAATAAAAGCATATCATTTCTGTCATATAATTTGTGATTTTTTTTAAACTTTGTTATTTTAAAATACATACTATGTCCTGTCACTTTGAAGACATTCCAGCATTTGCTCATAATTGGTAGTGACAGGGTTAAATAGTTTGGCATACTCAGCAAGCCATGCCCAAAAGGATGCTATTTTGTCTCTTGCAAAGGAGGGGGAAGGGAGGGAGGTCCCAGGATGCAGTGTCAACCCTCCCTCCCATGGGAGACGCTGGGGAGGTGGGTGGGGGTTATACAGAACAGCTGAGATTACAAACCGTGCCCAGGACTGGGTCAGCCCATCAATTTCAGCACTTGCAAAACACATGCAAAGATAAGTCAGAGTTTTGGACTCAGAGTCCTTCTGTCTGCCTGTTGGTGGCATCTGTTTTTAAAGTCACTTCGCAGGTACTGACGGAGCCGGAAACTGTGAGCGTCATGCCCGCGAGTAAGTCACTGGACGGCTGTGGCAAGTCCAGCGCTCCTGTTTTCACACTGATAAAAAAGATTGTTTGGACGCCTTCAAAGAAAATAGAGTTGATACATCGAATGGGGACAAAGCAGTTATAAGGTGGAAAGGAGGAGTTGAAATGCTGCAAGTAAGGCAAAGACGGATGATTTATGCTTCAGTCAGAGGAGAAAGAACAAAACAACATGCGCAGAGGTTCAAACTTTTCAGACACCATGGAGGAGAGGGGAAGTTGTTGTGAAAAAAGGAAACCCTCCAAGAGTTTAGAGGGATTAAACACTGCGGGGAGATGAGAGGAGTCATTGGTTGTTTGGATCTCCTGCCCTCTCCTCCTCCTCTTCATCCTCCTCATCGAGAGACACAACCCCGGAGGAGGCCACATCAGAGACCCTCCTGCGTGGGTCATAGTTGGGCGGGTACTCCACTCCATTTCCCTCTGCCCCCACCTGGCACACGGTGCTCTCATAGTCCTTGCAGGGGGTGTCATCATCCTCGCCTGGTGACAGGTACGTCTCAGAGTAAGACATGGAGTAGCAAGGAGAGTCCTGACCCCCGCAGGGCCTGATGCCCCGCCCTCCCCCGCCCAGGCTGTGGAAGCCGCAGTCCCCCCCAACAGGCCCGCTCTGCCCCGCTCTCTGAAGTCGGGCCAGCAGCAGCTCCTCCCCTCCCTGCAGCGCCGACAGGATCTTGGCGGCGAGCTCGGCGACATTGCTGTGGGAGTGGGTGCCGCGGTGGACGCCCAGATCCCGCAGCAGCGGGTGGTGCTCATCCAGGCTGTAGAGGCTGGAGCACAGGGTGTCCGGGGAGCCTGCCGTGGGGGAGGGCTCTCCGCTGCCACCTCCATCCTCGCAACAGGGCCCTTGCAGGCCCAGGTGTTGGCAAAGCTGGCTGTGGATAAGGTCCTTCAAGTAGGGAGGATATGATGGCACATCTAGAAGGAATGATACAGGCTGTGAGCATGAAGTCCTGAAGAAAAACAATCACTGATAAGAGAAGAAATATGACATGAAGCTGTGATGTTTCTTGTGGGGTCCTGTGTTTGCAGCATCAAATATTAGTAGGAAATACAGCAAATCGTTATATATAGCCACTATTAAAAAACTTTATTCTTTCTAGTCCTTATTAACATGTTTACCCTCATACCCTTGGGAAGTTTTGGACCACTAGTGGCGCTATAGAGAAATGTTTTGATGGGCGGGTCTGTATCTTGTGCTAGCACACGTGCCTGCAAACAGTTTCATGCTCTTCCACGGATCTATAGTTAGTGACAGTAACACATAGCAATGCACCAGCAGAAGGCAGGGGGAAAGAAGCCTGCTAGCTAGCAAACAGTGTAGGTTTTAAAATTAAAAGAAAAAACTGCTTTACAGGCAATTTCTGAGGATGGAATATCATTCAACACGTTATGTTAGGTTATGCTGAAAAACACTGAATGTAAAGTAAAGGGTACCTGTGAAGAATAATTTTGCTGTTTTTGCTCATTTATGTCAAACGGATAAAGGTGGATTTTTTTAAAAAGGTTTCCACTGCTGAAAAATAATAATATCAATATTCTAATTTTAAAAAGCAATCAATGCACAATTTAAGGAAGAAAAATTAGCACGTTAAAGTATTAGTTACCACAAAAAAACACCGTTACGAATGTGTTTCATAGAAATATGTAGATGACAACAATGAAAAAGACATCACCCACTGCATTACAAGTGAGAAAAATACCAGCAGTTGAAAATTCTGAGAAAAAAGACAGCAATTAATAAAGATATAAAATATGAAATACATACAATATGACATTGTACCCAAAGTAGGATTGATTGCAAAATACAGTGGAAAAATGCAAAAATATCAAGATATATTTTACAATTTTACAGTAGTGCTGAGAAATGATTCATGAGTACTGAATTATCATCTTTGATTTTGGAGAGATTAATATCATATATAGGCTGGTACATGTGGAGCTCCATTCACTAAATGGCCTTTGCCAGAAGGTAAGAAGCCATAGATGAATATATGGAGATAGAGAAGCAACACTGAGCTGAATGTTATTAGCTGCAGTGCAGGTTATTGGTGGTTCAGTGTAATCAAGATGAAAGCTCTGGTATACACACACGCCCACACACACACAAACACACATACACACAGCCATGGTCAAATAGACTCTGTATATTTACACACACACCACCCTCACACAGACATTGCCTCTGCAGCAAAGGAAATGATATTAAACTTGCAGGAGGGATATCAAATTGCGCCGAGGAACAAAAAAAAAGGTTGGGAGAGGATGAAAACTAGGGCACTGGGACAATGAAAGATACAGAGAGAGAGAGAGAGGGAGAGGGAGGGAGAGAGAGGGGTGAGGAAGAGGGTGTGTGATGGGATTTTAGGACAATATGAAGGAAATAAATGTGATTTTGCTTTACCAAGGCTATTGCGGTGTGGAGGTATACTGTGTGCGTGTGTGTGTGTGTCTGTACCTGTGCTCTGTGTGGTGGGCTCGTTGGCAGGCAGAAAGTCCTCATCATATGAGTCATCGTTGGACTCGTCGCCATCCACAGAGGACCAGGCCCTCAGCTTAGCCTCCGCTATGGCGAACTGCTCTGCCACACCTGCGCACGCACACAAATACACACATAAGCTGCACACATACGCACGCAAATACATCGTTGGCATGGTAACAAGGAGGCAGCGCGCCATTGTGTCACCATGTCATGTAGCTGTTTTTGATGGGCAGGTCTGTGTGAGGAACAAAGTGCACACCGTAGTATCAGACTGGACAGAGACAGCATTCCCATTACAGTCGGTGTTCTTCAGCGCTCATTTGGCTGGTGCACTTAAGATGGCTATCACTGAGTGTTTGATAGTGTTGTTATGCAGGTTGCATTCCTGCCAGTGCAGAAGAGACAGGAGACAGTAAGTTGGAATAAGCATAAAGAAGAACCTATGAAAGCACAGGCAGAATCTGTATGTCAATGCCAGGAGAAAAATACTTCAATCAGTATTGACATTTCCATTGAAATAATGATGATATAACATCAGGTCAAGCTTTTATACCATATTAACTGTATTCAAAAGAGCGGATTGCAAATAAAGTGCAGGTTAAAAAAACCCCATTGAAATCACCTGTAGCATAATGTCTTACACAGTAAATTCAGCATAATTAACATTTCCACCCCTCACCACTCTGCTACTATCAGATTGTCTGTTTTTAACAGGAATGCTAGTTTCATTCACCAATTAACTCTTTGTCTTTTGACGACATCCTCTATCGATAGCTTATCTACTGTCAATAACATTCAACACATCTTGAATTTTTTTTTCCCCACATCAAAAGCCAACTGATAGAGGGAAGGCTGGAATACACTGCATGTGAAAAATCTGCAAGAAGGGTTGAATTTCATTCCCGGCAGCTTATCAATAAAAAAGGAAAAAAAAGACAAAGTGGAACAACTGGAATTAATTGAGAGGTGAATGAAAAATGAACACACATTGACGTCCTCCGTGTAGCTCCTATGTGTGTGTAGAGAAGCAGGGAAAATTAAGAATAAAATCCTGTCAATTGAGGTGAATAAAGGCCCTTATGGCAGTTTCTGATTTAGTGTGTGGTAGGTGTTTCCTGTTTTGTCCACCCCAATTACATCCATAAGGGGGGCAGAATATTAAATGCACCTCTCAGTATAATGCATAATGCATACAACACATCTACACAGTTTTAAAAATGACAACATGGTTAAATCAACATCTTTCTGTTACAAAGTCAACAAAAACTAAACATTACATGCTTCAAAAAGACTGTACAGATGTATTTGTTTGTGTAGCCATACTTAAGGTTTATCTGTCTGTCTGCATATGTATCTAAATCCACTAATTTTCAAGTCACAATCTTAGAAAAAGAGAGCTGATTTTATCGGTGACTGTATTACTGTAGTGTTTATCTGCTCGGTAATGATAACCTCCACTACCATAATAATGAATCACCATATTTTATAAGTAACCAAAATTCACATACATGTGCATGTAAAACACACACACGTAAGGCCATGGAGAGGACATCGATGTGTGTGTGTCTGGCTGAGGTGACTCAGCATGTGCCAGAACCAGTTAGCCACAAGGTCCAAGTGACCAATCACCTCCAATCATCATCAGGAGCTGGCCAATCAGAGAGTACGACTCGATCTCTCTTTTTCTCTTTATCTTTCTGCTCAGCCTCGTCCTCTTCCTCTCAATCCATCTGTTTTGTATTCCTCCCCGTTCATCCACTCTCTCCTTCATGTCACGCCTTTCTTCCAGTCGTCTCTCTCAATAAAACGCTCTATCGACTCACCTGACTCTCCTGATTCCTACCATTCCCTTTGCTTTCGCCGTGCAATCTTTCAGCCTTGTCCCTCACTTCTCATTTTGATTTCTATCTCTCTGACGCTCTCTCCTCAGCCTCCTTCTCTTTATGTCTCTCTCTCTGACTCTCTCTCTGGTCAATGCTCAGTATTCATGCGTTGTCTCCCACAGAGAGAGATCGATGCTCTCATTCATCTTCCACTGTAGCTGGGCCCTGAACTCTCCTCACAAACACTGGCACATCCTCCGGCAAATGCAATTGTGCAAGCTGCTCTTTAGTTCTCCTTTGAAAGCTTTTTTTCATTCCTTTAGCTCGGGAAGAAGGAGAGTTTTCACCTGCATACATACTTTTTAATGTCACTAACTCACATACCACACGCAAATAGGGATAAAGAGTGCACACCTAAAGGTAGACACGCACACAAAACCACATCTGCACATTCAGTCTGTAAAAAATCATTTTTTTACGTAATACAAATAGCATCGACGACCAGGCATTGATGTCTCAGCTTTCATTGGTGCAGATTGTCATATTAATATTAAAATGAAATGGTTAAATGTCTCACATGAAAATATTACTAAATGTAATGTAAACTGTAATGTTAACTGTTCTTGTGTCCCAACAACTGCAAAAATGTGCTCACTATCTGAAAATTAAACAGATTCTTTCTCTCTCTCTCTCTCTCTCTCTCTCTCTCTCGCACACACACACACACACACACACACTTGCTACATTCCTACTACAACTTCATAACTTTTTCTGAAGGTGATACAAAGTGATACAGTTTAGATATACTGTAGCAGGCTACACGTGGTACAGTAGTTTGCAGTTTTACACTTCGGTTGTCAGCTCATATATATCATAAATATGCAGTTGGTTAGAAGACAGTAACTCCTGTGGATATATACTGTATATATGCCAGCTTGACTGCTGCACTTGGTGAGAGTGAACCACAACAGCAAAGCTGTAAAAACAAAGCAATGAGCCGAAAGATGTTAAAACGCTCCGTAGAGCTGAGGGGAACTGCAGAGTCAGGTGATAACTCTCTGTGGGTTCATTCTACAAGCTACCCCTTTCACAATATACATAGTCATGTGATCCATTGTTAATAAAGAACATTAATTATTGTCACTGATGCAGGTTGACATTGTGTCTTTGTCAGAGTTCACCATTGCCACACTCTGCTGCGTTGTTAGATTGTGCTGTTACTAGTAGCAAACACACCTATGCCGATTTTCCAATTTAGATTTCCCACCGGGCTTATTTGCTGCTGAGATAGTGTAAACCTGGTGAGTAGGACTGGTCAGGCCACATACACCTCTGCTACACTACAGTGCACCAGAAACTGGAATACTGCCATTCTAATACACACATCCACACATGTACTTTCAGCATATTCTCTCACTCACACTCTGTCTCTTTCATTCATACACACACACGCACACACATACACACAGAAACATGAGCCCCTCTCTGTGTCGGTCAAGGCTGGCAGCCAGTTTCATGCACTATGGCGAGACACTGCAAGATTCACTTGCGTGTGTGTGTGTGTGTGGGTTGGCAGAAGTCAGTCTATCAATAGGACAACCCCACCTGCATTTAAATTCTTCGGATGCCTCCTACACACACACACACACACACACACACACACACACACACACACACACACACCGTTGTGTTCTACTGTTACTACAGTAGATGCATACACACCAAACACTCACTTCACACACTTGCACATGCTCACTTTATGTACTAACGTGTTTGTTGACATTCACGGAGTGTGTCCAGTCACCCACTGTAACACCATCACTGGGCTACAAGGAGAGAGCTGGCAAAAATAAAGGATGTCAGCACAACTGGCAGCTCCCTGATGGAATGGACGCACACTGATGATGTAAGCTGAAGAGACAGTATAACGTATAGTAATTACTCCTAATGACACTAACTGAATAAAAAGGTTTTCAGAAAATCTTGCTAAGGACTAGACCCTGCAGCCAAGCAAGGCTTAATAAATTACTGTATTACATGCAGGTTCAAACAGTTCTAAAAATACCATCTATATTTTGATTGATTGAAAAAAAACTTTGTCAATTTACTGTAATGAATTGGCATGTTTGAATCATCCTTAATTCAATTCAATTCAGTTTTATTTATATAGTGCCATATCATAACAAAGTTATCTCAGGGCACCCTTACAGTTGCACATTAAACCACTGTCCTAACCAAAGACTACTGAACTGGATCCTTCATTGTGATAATGGATCACAAAGATGGGGGCATAAGAAGAGAGGAGAAGTCGTGTAAATAGTAAGATATAAAAGAAAAAGAGGGAAGAAAAAAGAAAGGAGAACAGAGGAGGCACAGAGGAAAATCGCTCAGTCACAGTGGAACTAGCCAGGAGCAAAACCTTACTGTGCAAATTAACCTTGAGAGTCTGCAATGCAGGGAGCAAGCGGGAGACTGGAGGGAGAGCAGGCGGGAGGGACAGGGTGAAAAAGAGGAGATAAAGAGACAGAGGGCAGAGAGGGACATCAAAAGAGGGGACAGTGTGAATAAGAGGAAGGGGTAATGAATAGAGGGGACGGGTGAATGAAAGAAGAGTAAAAGATGAGGTGAGTGAGTGAAAGATAGAGGGGACAGATGAGCGGTGGGTGAGCAGTGCTCTGAGAGGAACAAACCATCTGTATGTGTGGAGGAGAAGAACTAAGGGCAATGAATGGGGCTGCATACTGTAGCTGCAGGATCAAACATCCCATTTACACCTGGCATTAACATGCGATCTGTATCTCAAAACTGTATCTGGATAATGATATCTAATCATGACCTTTGCATTTACACCTGGCATTATTAAGTGTTCTTCTATCTTGTGATCTCAAAAAGCTAGACGGACAGCGATGCTGCTGTATGGACGCTAAGGAAGGGCTTGTCCAAAGTTCTTTGAGATAGCAGAAAGACGTGGAGTTAGGTGACCTTTCAACTTGGGTGGATTGTATCTTAAAGGGACAGTCCACCTATTTCACAAGTCAAAGTCAGTTTATTTGTCATGAGGAGTACTACTAACTGAGCCTGTGAAAACAGGTGTATCATGTCTTCTGTGGCTCTGAAGAAGCTTTGTCAAGTCTGAGAAAATAACCCTGATGATGTCAGAGTGATGTCACTAGGGTCATCTCAGTTTAGGCTTGAAGACAACAGATTTATGACAGAAAGCAGTTACAAACTGCTGACGTAGTGTTTGAAAGATGCCATGACGTTGCATGATGAGCAGTGTAGGATCCAGTGTTTTTGGAGCAAAACAATACTAGGGACTAAAAATCAGGATATCTTGACCTCTGCTGCTTCCATTTTGATCTGATTTTTTAAAAATCATTGTTGCCCTTAAGAGATAGTTTGACAGTAAAAACACTAGGCCAACAGGACTCCTCAACCATTCTTTTTAAGTCTGTCTCTTGTGGGTCCCCATGGAGGCGCAATACTAATAAACTGGAGTGCCCAGTTAAATGAGGTCACACTGTACTGATTGCAATTACACCTTGCTGACATCCGATCACAGTGTGAACCAAACAACCTGCATATGTGGTCTGACTGATCAGATAGTATTCCAATTGCAATGCAGTCTATGAGCATTAACATGCATTTTGTCTATATCCAGATAAAATATCCAAAGTGTATGATAAGTGGGTTTAAATGGGCTAAAAATTGCTGCCTGCAAACAGCATCTAAATATATTTCTGATATCACTTCTAAACTATCTCCAAAGCCGCATTAATATAATTTTTCAGTCCACCATATACTGTATATTGTGAAATATTAATTAATAAATTCTACACATCCATTTCTGTCAAGTACTTGCTGGGAATATTGTTTTTAATTATCTCAGTATTTGCAACATCTTGATTTAATTCACTGTAATTAATGATCATGTGATATAAACACTCATCTGCTCCTTTTTACATATGATTGCCTTTTTGTTATGATCTCTTCTGTGATCTTTTATTATAAATTCGCACATTTTCAGAAGCCCTCTTGCCCCAGGTATGTGAGTCATCTCTTCAGTGTATGTGTTGCCAACTGGCCTGTGTGCATTCAAAGACTCTCTTTTAGCTTGAACTTTGAGTGTAGAAAAGTGTGTAGCAGGTGTTTTTTTCCCTTTAATATTGATGTAATAAACAAGTGGCACAAACAGACAACAGAAGTCTTACCGGCAGCAAATCGTGCCTCCTGTTCTCCCTCAGTGAGGTCGGAGTAAGAGTTGAAGTCTGATTCCAGGGCTGGTGGGGTGTCTATAGGCTTACACCAGCCTTTCCATTCTATGAGATGGGCCACTCTGCCCTGGGCCATGGCTGTAGGCTTCGTCACATGGTCCTTCACTACCTGGGAAATACCTACAAGGAATAAGCTCAGGGTTATGGTACAGCATAACTCTTGTGATGATTACACATTTTTAGTATGTGCCTGTATGCTTTTACATAATGTACAAATACAAAAATACAAAAATATCAGCTGCATTCATGAACTTTTCATGTGTTAAATGTTGCACTCACCATGCAGGGAGGATCGTGCTAATGCAGCAATCTCTTGAATGGTGAGAGCTCTTCTTGATTTTGGTAACATTTCAATGGTGTCATCAACATTCACCTGAAATGACAAGAAGAAGAAGTGTGACTCAAGGGAAAACTGGTACAGTAGCTCAGTTCAGCATGAATGTGAGCTAGCCTCTGAATACACCCTGCTATGACTGACAAGAAAACCCCAGTGCTGTCTTTTCATGGAGAAGGGGGTCCTGTGTATTTCAACTACTTCAGTGTACTTCAAAGCCTTGGAAAGTGAAGGATTTTCTCTTTACACACCAATCAGTGCCTTTAATGAGTCACAAGCTGTATGCCAACAACCACACATGTGCCTTGTATGTGCATGCACATACTGACTTGTGATGAACAATGACTATTTTAGCAGCTACTCATAAATTATGTAGCATGTTATTGCATGTTAAAAGAATAGTCTGACATTTCGGGAAATACAATTATTCACTTGCTTGCCACGAGTTAGATGAAAACAATACCACTCTCGTGTCACTCTTGTGTCACTAATTAACATGTTTTATCTCATTTGTTTAATCCGTAAAACAAAAGTGTAAAAACGACCACTTGTGGTTTACGGGGGATTATGTGCTGAACAACTTCTTAGCTGGGTGCAGTGACTTCCTGGAGTTGTGAGCGGGAGGTTGCCAGGCAACCAGCGGAGACAACTAGTTTGACATCCCAAAATGCTGAACAATTTCTTTAAAGTTACAAATAATCGATCTATTGACCCAACATCTGTCAAACACGTCTGATTTGCATATTATTTCACGTAGAAGAGTAGAAAAAAAAGATTAAAAACAAAAAAAAAAACAAGAAGTCACATGATAACTTGGTGGCCTTATGGGCAAGCTAATAGTTTGTTCGGGTAACTGAACTCTTCTCAAGCTATAACTCAGAGTATTTTGCTGTATCTAAGGCTGCAGACAAGAAGGCATAGAAAGAAAAAGAAGCATATCTCTGGTTCTAGATTGGTTGCTGTATATTTGCACATTATCTGCACAAAGCCAGTACCCAAGTAGACACCTCCAGTGGTGCTACATGTGGCTGTTTGGAGATTTCTGATGCAACTGCAAATATGCAAGTAATTATACAGGAAAACTTCTTGACAGGAAACTGATGAAGCTCTGTGTCCAGACGGCTAGATAGGTAATTTCCCCCACAGTGCATTAACAGAAGCAGACAGTAGACAAAAGATGGAGCCCCTCCTCCCGGTCTGTCCTCCATCAAATCTGTCTGCTCTGTAAAGTCAAACCACAGAGGGAGTATCAGGTGTTGACAAGTCCCTTTGTCTGCTAACTCTTTTTATAGCCCTACCTGTACTCACGTGGGAAATGGGCACGTCAACAGTAAAGGCCACATGCCAAGCTGACTCTACCATGTTGTTACTCAATATGGGTGAACCAACACACTTGGCTGACTGAGCAATTTGGTGACGGTTTTAGGCAGACAAGTATATCTCAACAGGTACTGATTGTGTCCAGTCCCGTGGTGACTGACCGCAGCTCTCTGATGCTCTAGTTTCACCTGCTTTCATTTAGAGAAACAACACTGAGCTACTTGACTCACTGGAACAACTGAACCACTAGTAAATCTTCCTATTTTCCCTCCTTGCATTAATGAGTCACCACTCAATACAGACCACATCTGATTTGGAAAAACACACCAGAAGCATCACCCTGACCTTGTCCTGTCAATTCCACTTAATAGCAACAAAATACCTGCCGAATAACAAACAACAAAATGATCTGCCAGAAGGGACCTGCAGGAGCGAAGGGGGATCCCGGGCTTGTGATGGTATCAACCGCTGCCGCGAGGCGTGATAATCCTCTTGTGCTGCAGAGCAGCTCACAGATCAGAGGGAGGATAATCTGGAGATAATGTGACATATACCCTCGAGGACAGTTAGAAAGATATATTGTGTTGGTCTTTAAATTAAAAATCTGATGTGAGGCAGTTAATTGTGTCCACCCACAGCTGAAGGTGTTTTATTTCTTTTCAAATAGTTGGCCAGAGAAATCCTTTCAGTACGGTGTGGGAGGATTTTATACATCCACAGGGATATCCAGCTCAAAAACTCCTGTCTCACCCTGCCTAATGCCCTTGAAAACTTGATTTCATTACTATTCTTTCCAGTGGAGTATCCCATGATGATATGAATGAGAATTTTCTACCCTGACAAGGGAAAGACAACTTGTCATTTCTGGAGTTTGGAGGCACAAAATGGTCTAATTTAAGCATTTCATTCAAAATATATCAGTGTGAGCTTTTAAAAACTGGGTCCAACCTTGCCACACAGCTCCAGTTAAACAGCACCGCTGGCTGCCGGCTCTGCTCCCCTCCCCCCTCCGCTCCCCCACTGCCCTACTGAACAGCAGAGCGAACACAGAGCAAAACATGAGCAGAACAGACCGAGCGCTTCACTTAGTCTGCCGTGCCGCATCTTTTCCATCACACACTCCAACGACATGCAGCACATGCATAGGCACAATTAAATACACAAATATGACCCTAAACATTAAGCTTCATATCCTACAGTAGCACACTTATTATCACACTTATCAGGAAAGATTCAGGTCTATAGTCAAGATATTTAGCCCTCATAAAGATAACAGTACAAAACACACACACATAATGTCAAGAAGTCATAAATCTTCATAGTCTGGTGAACACAGACAGTAGAGAGGCTGTCATGATACTGATCAGGTTCCCCTTTGGCTTTTAAATCATTGGTTAATGGTTGTCTCCGTGAGTCAGTGCGGGCAGACTAATGCGGCCTGGAGACAGCGCAGAGAAAAACACAACAACAGATTCCTCGACACAACACGCATGTTAGGAGCTGAGAGCAGGCAGAGTGCAGGCTGACAGTGGGTGTGTGACATAAAACTGGTGTCCCTGTCTGCGTCAACAGGAAGCCTGCACACACACACACAAAAGCACACTTTTTTTTTGGGTGTGTGTGTGTTTTAGGATTGTGGCTTTATTCACAATCAGGATTTAGATTTGTTAAAATATAATTGTAAAGTCTAATTGAATAACCCAACATGGCTTTTCATGCTTAGTTATACCCAGTAACGTGATGTGATTAAGCCTGAAAAGCAAATGTTAGGGCTCCAGCCGACATTTTTTGTTATTGTACAGTCGTCACACAACACCACAGGTTGTGGCTAAGTGGCTAAGATGCATTTGTATTTATTGCTCTATTATTTGGGCTAATTAAGATTATATCACAGCAAAAATCTAATTTGTGCCATTGTACTGGCAGTTTGAGTCAAATGCTGTTTTCTTATTTATCAAATGGGAACTGCGAAACACAGTGGTGCAGACACATTTTGCCTGTTGCTTGGGTTGCTCTATGTTCAGTAGCCCACTCTTCTGTCACGTACACACACACACACACACACACAGGCATAAACAGAAGTCATTATACAACATTATATGAGAAGGCAAGCCATGAATGGTTCCAGTGGAACAGACTGGCGTGATTTCTGCTTTCCTGGTGGAAAAAAACCTGAACATCCTTCGACATGCCACGTTTCTGCCCAACTGTGCGTGCCTCTCTCTCTATCTCTTCTGTCTCTCCATCTCTCTCTCTCTCTCTATCTCACTTTTCCACAATGGGAACATTTCTATGGCAACTGGTCACCATGGAACAATTCCTCCCGGCATGCCTGCACGCCTGGTTCACTGATGATGTCACACGCTCAGAACACCAGCCAAGGCCACAACAGCCAAATGAATGACTCTTGCACGTGCCTGCCTGCTTTCATTTACTGTGGAGCTGTACAGCTAACATGGGCGTCAGAGATTAGGCATTTGCATCATCATAGCCAAATGTAATCTTTTTGGTAGCATAAAATATGAAGCAGAAAAATGCCAGATATCTATGAATTTGAATTTATTTGAGTTCTATGACCAACAGGTCTGATAACTTCAAATTGACCAAATACTTAATTTGTCGGTTCATTTTATCAGTTGTTGCTCCAATACCTCTTCAACCAAAAAACAAAACTCTGACCAAACATGGTTTATGTGTGTCTTTTTGGGCTTCCCTTAAGTGTAACACATTAGAGTCCTTCCTCTGTGAAAGAGATGTGATAAGATCAGCAATCCAGCCAACCTGTCTCTCACAGTGCCCAGTATTCAATAACAGACGAAGAGTGAGAGGCTGCATTTCATAATGGATCACTTAGGTGCTGCTAATCGTCGCTTGGCTGGCTCGCTGCGACACATCAGATTCACACCCAGATGGTGCGCACTGGTGGATAAAAGAGGAAGCAAGGTGGATTCATCATCCTCATTACCATCATCATCATCATCATCGTCGTCATCTCTGAGCCAATTATAAGCATCCCACTAACTTCAGCTCCACAGCCTTAGTTTAAAAAGCCCAAGCACTACTTTGCTTTAAGATCTAGACACAAATACTATAGGCTATTAACTGCAGCATTAAATGGCTTGTACCGCAGCAGAACCCCGTTTGGGGGCTTGTTAGGTTATGATGGTTCTTTGGAGAGCCATCACCCTTACCAAAGTGCCCTTGAAAACCCCTCTTTTCTTACCTAATACCTTATCTATTTTTTTGCTACAGCAATGAGGGGTTCTTGTCTGTCTTGGGAGCAGGCTATCCTGTCAGCCCACCTGTCTTTGCCATATGAAACCCCACAATTAACTGGCCAGAAACTCTGGTGTAACCACTAGAAAGTAAAATGTGTTTTCTCTGGGCTTTTGAACTCAACTAAACATTCAAGGGAGCCACTACAATTGTAGCACCTCATAGCTGAGTTAATCCAGCCATGCATACACGGTCTAACAGTGCAATCAGCCTAGCTGTTGAGTAGTAATCTCTCAAGTAGAGATTTTGTGTTATATTTTGTCCAAAGGCGAGAAGCATTACACTCTGTGTCACAGAGATTCCATTTAAAATCCCAAATTAGAAATTAATTGCTAATTACGCTGAATGGCTGGCAAATAATTAGAAACCAACTGGTTGACATTAATGAAAACTAAAATGGAGAAAAAACTCAGGGTTGAGACACACACTAAAGATTTGGATGGCCTGATTAATAAGGTAATTATTAAACCAGGAAGGGTTGGGAAAATAATTTTCTGCTTCATGTGCCGAATTACTGAGAGACTTTTATCTTTGATTAGGTGCCTGACTAGGCTATAATACAGGTTGCTTGAAGCTTGGCTCAAATCGTGTTAAGTGATATAAACAGAGCATCCCATAACTTGTGTAACAATGAAAACAAATGTCTGTAGTACTTGGTTCATCACAGTTAGCCTATTGGAATTGAGTTCTCTTATACAATAGTTAAAATAATGCTCCAGGCTCATTTAAACATCTAGGCAAAGTTAAAAAAAAAAAGGCCTTTTTATCAGTAATGTGACCACCTATTACAACTGAAATTGCAACACTAATTATTTAGCATAATAATAACAATAATAGTGTGTATTTCTAAAACAGTAGATATCGGTTCCACAATAGGTGATTGTTAAGTTAGCCTATTTACTATCTGGATCATATAAGCTTTGTATAGACTTATAGAGGAGCTTTAAAGCTGTAGCACAGTGTATATAGGCCTAACTACAGCTGAATTTGCTATAAAGAACAACTTTAATACTACAGGTGTTGCTGGAGTGTTGGCCCTATGGGACTATTTTCCTTCATGCACCTTGAAAGTAGGTGAAGTTGTGTCAGAAATCCCGATTCTCCATTATCCCTTTTATTGCCAGAAATGACTCCTCCACTTTTCGAAAAAAACAAACAAACAAACAAACAAAAAAACGTTTTTTAAAGCCTACTAGTTAAATATTTTGCCCGGCATCTAATTAATGAAAAAATGTCCATTTTGTATGAGTAGGTCTGTTCTCTTAAATGGCGACTGCACGCTTCCACTAAATTTAATGCGCCATTTGCCTAATTTGAATTGTGATTATCCGTTATAAAGCACTTAAAGATAATAACTAACCTAGCTATGTTTTAATGATAAAAGTGGGCTTAGTAATTTCAATGCACGACGTGTCAGTGGAGCTACATTAGCTAGCATGGCTATAACCAGACCAAGCTGAGACCATTTTTAAAAAGAGTGTTAAGGGCACCTCGCTGAAGTCCAGTGCGCCCAAAGGTGCTGTCAGAATCAGTCTGCGCGCCAAGCAGGTCCGCGTGCTCCCCAAAAGCGCGAGGTCAGACAAGGAGCTAGCCGCGCTCCAGTCCACGCGCAATGAACCATCAACCGCCACTGTCAGGAGGGAGAGAGCCACGTGAAGATTATAGCAAATGAACAATCGTAAAACTCATAGTAGCTCCACACCATATTCTCGCTCCAAAATAAATAAATAAGTCAATAAAGAAATAAAATGGATATTATGACAACACCGTTTCCACTTTAATGTGGCAATAAAACGCTATTGTTCATAATATTTTTTATTTACCGGAGCAAGAATTACAAACTATGAGTTTGAAGGATTAGGCCAACCCTCCGTGTTGCTTTATGGTCAAAGTTGCAGTCACCATGCCAACCCATGCCTCCACGCGGACCCCAGGGCATCCACTGAGGGGCGATGACCATACAAGGGAATGAAATGCTGCCGTATCTCACTGCAGTTTCCCCCAAAGAAAACCACATTCAAACACCTACATAAAATATAGAAATAGGCAAATCCTAAATTCCTAAACGTCTTGTTAAAAGATACATAGGCTGCACATACAAAAAAAGAAGGGTTTTTGAGGGGAAATGTGAAGCAAAAATAGGCCTACTCAAAGAACTGCCTGTTTTTTTAAAAAGCAAGTGTTATATCTGATTAAAGAAATCCAAAATATTTCAATAGGATGTTGTCTGAAGATATTATTTAAGATAGGTATTATTTCGGGGTGCTATAGAACTTAAAAGGCGTCTTTAGGCTTGTACCATACACTTTCAGAGTGTTTACAATCATTATATAATAGTTATGGAGCACCCTTCTTTTTAATATGTATGGTACAAGTCTAAGTGTTGGGCTCAGCTTTCACAGAGCCCTTTACTGCAGCGTACTCTATAAAGACTACATGTAGTGAGATAACATGAGGGGCGGGCGTGAAGGTCTACTTCCATGCACTTTAAAGCCATGCCATGTCATGCAGGTAAGGCCCTGGCAGCAGCCCAAGCCTGTTCGATATTTTATGAAGTTGGTTCTGCTTTTTCGGAGGGAGAGAAGCAGTGCAAGGCATAAAAAAAGCACAGAATAAGGGACATGCCTGTGATGACATTATGCAATGTTTACCCCCCTGTTGTTTAATAGGCTACACATTCTCTGACGTGACCAGGCCACATCATCAACACAACCAATCAAGAGGCGCGCGGTGGCTCTACATAGAGCGCAAAT
Organism: Maccullochella peelii; assembly: GCA_002120245.1. Classification (NCBI taxonomy): domain Eukaryota; kingdom Metazoa; phylum Chordata; class Actinopteri; order Centrarchiformes; family Percichthyidae; genus Maccullochella; species Maccullochella peelii. The sequence goes on from LKNJ01003645.1 coordinate 26,150, forward strand.
GTCACTAAGCAACCTCCTGGCTGTAAACGTCACATAACTGCCTACAGATATAGGGCTATTCGGTTGACTATATGACTTTAACCTTTCTAACAGCGGCCCTCGTCATGACCTGACACAATCGTGGACCATAATGGACCAAAAGGTGCTTATAAACCCGCTCCCGTGGCTGAAGCCTCGCACCGTTACAGCGCAGCGGGCAGCAGAAGATTTCAGCACCTGGACAGCTCCCACCCGCCACATACTGAAGCTCCCTCAGCCCTGCGCGTGCTCGCCACTCTCCAAATCAGATTTGCAAAACGAGATGAAGAGGTGGTCTTCTAAATGTCGGTGCCTGGCTCCTCTTTCCAGCCTTCCACTGCAGGGAGGCGTTTATAGTTACTGTCTGTGAAAAGAACGACTCGCCCGATTAGTCGCCAGCACCCATCTCAAATATTGAGTCCAATATCAAGACCAATCACTCACCCCCGGGTCACAGACCTGCCGTTTAGCGCGCTGAGCTCAAGTTGCCCACCAGCAGAATTCAATATGTGCCGTTTAATTGGGTGTGATGAGATCAGATGCCTGGGGTGTATTGTATCATTGAATCTAGGCCACCTTGGTCAATGAAAGTATTGTTAAGAGGAGTGAAAGATGCGCAAGTGTTTTGTATAGCATTAGATTGATGTCCAGAATGTGACAGTCATTTGAGCCCGGTACATGTAGTCTGTGCAGTCCCGCTGTTTGCCTAACCCCAGAGGGATAGTGTGGTGACACGTCAGCAACTAATTGTCAGAAAATGCTCACATTTCGCATGGATCGCCACAGCCTCCTCCTGTCAGTCGTCGATGAGTGCGTTGAGCGGGTTTATTGCCCTTTACTGCGGCACACAGTAGACTAATAGATTTTAGACGACATTGCTCGCACTTCTAACAGAAATGTTTTGCATTCACGTCTGCAACGCACAAGTCCGATAAGTCACTGTAGCCGTGGTTTTGCAGCAATGACCCTGAGCCAGACCAAGGATGCAATTTAAGTGCCATGGCTGCAGGCTGTATGTCCAAATGGAATGAAAATAAACACATGTAATAGAATAAAGTGGGATGAGTTGCATTCTGAATGAAACGCGTGACACATATAACCGTAATGGGCTTAATCAAACTGAGAGGTTAGCCTTTTTACTTGGAGAACCAGACTGAAACTTGTGGCGGCTCTCTTGTGAGGCCCTGCGGTCATCCTCCATCTGTGGCTAATTTGTTCATTTGTTCGACGTCTTTTTATCTTAATTAATCTCCTTCCCCTGACTGTGATCTTTCTAAAACGGTAGCTGCAGTCCTCTTCCCTCAAAGCAAATGAGCATTGCAGCCTTCATTTTATTATTTATTTATTTATTTATTTATTTTACTTAGGTCTCTCTCTCACACAAACACTCCTTCTCTCTCTGTAGTTCCCGTTGTCGTGGAAACTGCAGATAGGGAGACCTCGGCCGTACGTCTCTCTCGCTCTCTCTTTCTCTCATGTCTTTCTGGCTCTCTGAGAGACTTAAGGGCGAATCAACACAATTAGGTCAAGGCCAGCAGCAGTGTGATGTCACAAACATACAGGCTAAATGTGAGAGTAAAACAGGTGGCTGCCAGCGACCTACAGTGTATTACACTCTTGATAAATGTGCAGAAACGTGCACGGTAGCTTTATGTGGGGTTTATGGGACTATAGGGCATGTCCTTACGCACTCCGCGACAAGGAGACTGGGACAAGGCGCCATAATCATCAAGTGACTGAAGCGACAGATTACACAACAAATTAGTGGCGGAGAGAGGATCTGTGAGCGTGGATATGGCGGATAAATCACAGTCTGAAAGGTTGCATATAACATTTACGTCACCAGAAAAAATAAGCGACCACGTCTGTCTGTGTGAGAGAGATGGAGATGGAAGGATGGATGGATGGATGTGGGGCAGGTTTGATTTATGGAGGCTAGAGAGGAGACCCAGTCAAATAAATAACAGGATGGGGGGGGATATCTGGGGGAGACACGCGTCAGAGGTCGGGGTAGCACATAGAGGACGGGGCCCTCGGCGCCGTTCAGCCGCCAGCGGAGCGGCTGGGAGACACGTACAGCAAAGGTGTAAACAATCACGAGAGCAGATAGATGCGGTGGCAACAAGGAGCTTGTTTCTTGGCAACAAGCATAATGATCTATTGCTGCATGTGTGCGCATAGAAGTACCGACGGAGTCCGTTTAAATTTGGACATCTGCGACTGCGAACTAATCTATGTATTTTACTTTTATACCAAGAAGAGGTTATGCCGGCAATCTTAGAAATAACGAGTTATAAACCCCGAAGATTTTGTTCGGTCGCTTGCGTATAGGATACAAGCAAAGAGGTCCTACCTTGCAACTAAACTGGGTCAGCGCGGTCAGAACCATCGTGTCTGGAGGAGTCTTCTCGTCACAAATATAAAAGCCGTTTAACAGCGCATCCCTCAATGGTGTCAAGAGCACCTCTGTCTTCTCTGCCTCTGACTGGCGTGCTCACCAAAAAGCTTCTTGCAACTCTCGTAGCATCGCGATGTTTAGGCTGCAGAGCCTTAGCCCCGCAAGCGCTTCCCTACCACCCCACCAAAATGCACCCCTGCACACATACACAGCATTTAACCTCTAATAGGCTGAAATGTCATAACTCCCACTTATCTAAAAAATGTAAGGCTCCTTATTCATATGCATATGACTCAGCAGCGCTATCATATGTCTCACATATCTCGGGCACAGCATGCTGTGCACTACAAGCACCCAAATTCACTCACAGCCTCTGCACTCGCGAAAGGCTGCAGCAAAACAAATGCGAAAAATTCAGGCTTCCTCCAGCGTGCTTTTATGAGAGCAGATTAAAACAACTCTTACCAACTGGCGCTTTGGAGCTGATACAGCCCATTTTCGCAGCTGCATGTAGAGCCTTTTAGGAGCAATCTATCAAATTTCTTTCCCTAATTTCCTTGTGCAAGAGCGTACCTCACTGATCGAAAGCCTCTGTCACTCTCCTCATCTACGGAGGCTCCGCTGGGTTCCGGTAAGAAGCGGCAGCGCGCTGCTGTGCTCAGACCGCCGGAGTGACGCCAAGGGCGGGGGGATGTCCAGCCATCACTTCTGCGCCGTGCTTTCTGTCTCTTTTTTTTTTTTTTGACTTACTTCAAATCCACATATCTTGTTTGTGCAGCTTTGTTATTTTTATTTTTGGAAGTTTGAGTTTTGTGTTTCTTGGACGAGTCTCAGCTCTATACGTCACCGGTTGAAGGGTCGTGTCCTGCGGTTCAGCACCACAGCGGACGGACAGCGCTCTGTCAAGCGGCGCCGGCAGCATGGGTTTCTGGCAGCTGCAGGGGCTCCCCTCTGGGTCACTGACGGTCAAGTTCACACCACAAACCAGCACGGATCTCCGGTCCCTGTGCGCTCTGTGTGCGCTCTTGCTGTCGCCCGGTCAGGCAGTGAATCATTGGAGGGTGACACTGATACAAAAACACCACGCTTGCTGCTTATATACAGCCCAAACGAATTTCCGCCTCCTCGTGCTGTTTCCCCCTGCTAGGTAGAAGCGGAATGAGATGTGATTGGCCGGTGTCACCTTGCATGCCACATAGGAAGAAGGGAGGAGTTAACGGTGCACACATAATAGAAGCAAGTTGTCAACTAAGGATTGCATTTCTCCTCATCTATTTATCAGCTGACATAATGACAAATGAGGATCAGACTGCATATTTCAAGAGGTCTAAAAGGGGAAATTGCAAAGCTGATGACAGCCTGGAGCAGGTTATGATGCTGAGAAATAATAATAACACATCGACAAAACCCACTTGTGAAGGAGGTGAGAAATTAATTAATTTTTTCCTGTCGAGAACAATCTAATAGTCCGAGTGAGAAAAGGTCGTGTTGGACCTATGCCCACAAAGACTTTATAGCCTACAAGGTGTTGTGCAGTGATACAATAGCAGGGCCATCCGGTTATGGCAGCAAAAGCACATGTGAGGAGAGTGACATTTTTCACACGCAGTCTGACATGTTTCGGGACATCAGAACCTCATTTCATTCTCCCACACTGTGTAGTGGCCTAGCTGCATGCAAGATCATTGCGACATCTAACGTCCATGCGCCCAAATATAGGCAACGTTTCTAAAATAAGCTTTGACATTCTCTGTTCATGCATGTTCAATCAAAGTAAGAGAAAGGTCTATTGTTAGGCCCATTGTGGCCTATTTGTAAGCGACCTACTCTTGTCTCCAGGCAGGTCGGCGCTTAAATATCTCCATTCTCCCTCCGTCTCTCTTAACGCCCACCAGGACTCTAAACATAGACCTGCAGAGCTGCTGACCCACGCGGTCGCTCCTCTACGACGCCTATTGTCTGTTAGTGGAGGACGGATCCGGGGTTCTCTGAGAGGCATTTTCAATTCATCCCCAAACCAGGATCATGCAGCAGCCTCTGAATGGGTGCTCAATGGGTGCTTGGTTACATTTAAAAACACTATGAACCACGTTCCCCACATTTGCCCCCACACAATACTGATGATATCATATTTAATTTGATCATGAGCGCAGTGAGGTGCAATGTGTGGAGAGAAAGGAAAACATTAAATTGTCTGGGTAAATAATCAGCAAACCTAGTGTTCCCTCTGCGCGTCTCTGGAAGGCAAATGCCAGTGTATTACTTTAATGTCTTGTCTTGCAAGTGTTAATATTTCCCCGAATTGCCCCCAGAAATGTTATCATGCATGCTGGAAGTTTGGTGGTTAATGCTGGCTGTTAGAGGCAGTAAATTGCATTTCAGCCTTTGTTCATTGCACTCACAAGACCAAGGGAAGCAGACCAGACCGAGATGTCCCCCTTGTTTGACCAGTTAGATCTGTACAGTAATACAAGGTAAAGATATTTAGTCGGCGATGGTGCCGAAAGATCCCAAAAGAGAATTTGGATCGACGCTCCAGCGCACGTTGTGTGTGCGTAAATGCGCGCCACAGAACCAGAAAAGGACAGAAGTAGAGTGAGAATGAAAAGCCGCTGGTGCCACAGGTGTTTTCCCACTGTGAATGCATCCTTCAGTGCCATCACTCAATGCCTTCTGTAAAATCTTCTGTACCTCCTCTTTTCCTGCAGTGCGCACTCAACTCCCATTTCATAACACATCAAAGTTGCGGCAAAGCCTCAAGCTCATGCAGCTCGATCAGCCCCTCTCTATGCCACATGGTGCTTTGTCTGGTGCTCTAGCGCCACCGAAAGGAAGGCTGTGGTGCAGGCAGCTGTGGGAGCCACAGGAGTGCGGAGAGCCTGTTGCGCAGTACAGTGTGTGACTGCAAAGCTGAGACCGCATGGCTGTGCTGGGAGGACATGAGGAGATGCCATGATCAGAGCCTCAGGCTATAATGCGTTTAGGCGGAACCTTCATGTCTCCTGCTCTCATGAGTGCAAGAAAAAGGCTGAATAAAATAAAAACATAAAATAAAATAAAGTTGCATTTGAAAAACAAATAATCCGCATGTACAGTTCACAACAGGCATGTGTTTAGAAATATTTTATCCCATACATAACACATAAATCTGGCCCAACTGCATATCAATATAGTTTGTAATAGTAGAGCCACCATGAGATCACAAGTTCTCACTCATTTCCAGATATGCTCAGTAAAGTGTGCATTGGTTAAATGCATAAATGAATAAATAATATATGGAAATAAATTATGTGTGAGGATACAGCCTATAGATCAGTTTGACACTTGCATTAAAATAATGTCAAATAGTAAAATATAAGATAAGATAAAACAAGATAAGGTTTCATTATTTATTCTAAAATTAAATTAATTAATAATTGTTTTACAGACTCGTTATTTCTGCAATTATTTAGCTAATCACAATAAAAGCAGGCTCCCAGTTCAGTCAAGGAGAATTTAAAGTGATAATCCAAATGTATCTTTCTCCTCCTTCAAGCTTTAAAACTGAGCATGAGAGTTCAGTTTTTACAGCTGGAGCTTTCAACCACACTCCACCTGCTGATGACAAACTCCACCCAATCCAACAGCCAAATATGGTATGATATGTTTCTAGTGTGTGGGACAACGGCAGATATTTCAACACTTCTGGTCATGTATACACACACAGATACATCCAACATATATTAGATCTGCAACTATACCACGAAAAGAGAAGAGCCCGGTGATAAGTACAAAATTAATCAAACTTCTGGTGCAAGTCAATGGACTGACACTATCAATGGATAAGGTGTAAGATGCACTTGTTTTTTGTCAAGTCAACCAGAAACCCCAGGCTGCAGTGTCTGCAGAAGAAAATGTTCCACAGCACTCTACCATCAAGCCCACAGCCTCTCAGCTGAAGAACAAGACAGCAGACGCAGATTGACTAGGCGGCACAAGACATCAGAGCAAATCCTCTGAGCTAAGACCCCAACAGCACAAGTGGACCAAGTGCTGGAGCCTGTCAAGCACAATGGTTGAGTAATGTAAAAGGGCTTTTGACCCAAGCTGAGAAACTGTAGCTGGTCCCTGCTCCAGTGATCCCAGAACAGCATAGAACATCAGGTCAACAAGGTCAAGGCTAGCAATGAGAGTGAAGACTTCTGGCAGCAGACCAAACAGGCCTTAACGTCTGTTCTAGAGTCTCAGGCTCTCAGTACTGAGACTACAGAATAGAAGACTCAATTTCTTGGCTTCTTGGAGGAAAATCTCATGAAGGAAAATGAGGCTTTGGAAAGATGCCTGGCCTCAAAAAGAAGAAAAACAACTAGAAGAAAGCAGGAGCATTCTGACAAATTCCTACACTTCTTCATATTAAGAACCTCATTTGGATTTCAGTTTAATTTTAGTATTGTAAATAGGTTCTAACAAACTAGACCTTTTTTGTTTGATTTGGTTTTAATTAACTATAACATTACCCTCCACCTTTTCATTGTCCTCAAAGTTCCCCAAACTTTTAGACCTGTATAGAACCTGATTTTAATTTCATTTTAATTATAAATTATAATTATTTCTAAAAGGTTTTAATCAACAAATTGAATTTTTTTCCTCTCATTTCTCAAACCCAACTCCTTTCTATTTCTCCCCCAAAAAGGTACACATGATATTTTTCCAAACAAAGAACTATACCTTTATAACTATTATTTCTATGGAGAATTTTAAGTTGTGTCACAGTCAGCAGTGTGTTCACCCAGCACTGACGGCAGTAATGATCCATACGTTTTCCTTGATTTTGTGTGTGTTTTACTTTTTCAGTTGTTTTTAACCTGCTCGTGTGGTTTTGCTATTTATTATTACTTTATTTTATGTGTTTTGGCCCAGGACACCAGGGCAGTTGTGCGTTTTACCTGCTTTATAAACCAGCTGTGAATATACAGTATCTGTAGATCCAAATGTGAACATGTCGTCCCAAATGATCAGTGGTGGAAGAAGTATGCAGATCTTTTACTAAAGGAAAATTAGCTGTACCGCAGTGTAAAACAATCCACAGTCCATTATAAGTACACATCCTGCATTGAAAATAATACTTGGTTAAAAGTACTTAAAGCATCAAAAGAATGGCCCCTTCCGTTGTTTTTTAATTCATTTTTTAAATTATTATTACTGATGCATTAATTTCATAAAGTGATACAGCATATTTATGATCTCATCTTAAATATTGTATATTGTATCTGTATAGTTACTAGTAACTAAAGCTGTTAAATAAATGCAGCGGGATAAAAAGTACAATATTTCCCTCCAAAAAAGGAACAAAGTAGCATGAAACAGAAATACTCAAGTAAATTACAAGTACCACAAAATTGTACAGTACTTGAGTGAATCTACCTAATTACTTTCCACCACTGCAAATGCTGTACTGTGTGACATTGTAATGAAAACAGTCTTCTGTTAATGTATTAAGGATACTGCATGTCCAAATGTAGTAATGAGATCAAATGATGAAAGAGACCCTGTTTCAAAAAGGGTCACCAGTTTCTGATCGCTGCCTCTTAGTTATTAAATATAACTTCAATACCAGGCTAAAGAGATAACACTTCTACTTGCATCTCCTCTCGAGCTGCTGAGCTTCACTCCACCATGCGATCTATAGATGAGTCTTGACTGAATGTGCGTGTAAAAGATGAGGACAGGCATCTCATCTGAAACAAATGATGGCTTCCGGCCAGTCTGAATGAGTACAAGGAGAGTCAAAATCAGGTTTAATAAACTCCAAACCCCAACAGATGTCCAAAATAATTAGCACAATCTGTCACCCAAAGATAAAAATAGGTGATCTTTAAATATTTTGCATTATTAATGGACTTCTGTAGTAATGTCATCAAACACAGTCGCCTCCAACCTCAATTAGCACTGCGGATATTGGAAGAGAGGATCAAAGGAATGAGGAGTCATTTTTACACTCTTCATCTTGTATCACAGTTTAGGAAATTATAGCTTTTATATAACTGAAATCTCATTGGCCGAGACAATATCAGCATCCTGTGCTGTTTTACATGTCAAATATAAATTAGATTTTATCCTACAAATATGGTCTGACATACAGTATGCTGTATTTGAAAATATATATGTAGAAGTAATGTCTGCAAAGTGAAGAAAACAAATGGATGTAAGCACCCTGGAATGAACACACATATTTTAAAATAGTGATGAATAATGTATCTTCAAATAAGTTCATATTCCAAATCATAAATATAAACGTAGCTTAAAGGAATAGTTTGGGGGAAATATGCTTATTACTTTTCGTCAGAGTTAGATGAGAAGATTGACCCTCATGTTTGTATGCTAAATATGAAGCTAGAGCCAACAGGAGATTAGCTTAGCTTAGTTTAGCATGATGACTGGAAGCAGGAACAAAAAGGCTAGTCTGGCTCTCTCCAAAAAAAATAAAATAAATCCACCTGCCAGAACTTTTAAAGCTCACTGACTATTTGCATTGCATCTTGTTTTTTTTTTCAAATCTGTACATAAAAAGAAATGTAAAATCAACAAGTTGTGACTTCACGAGGAGTTAAGTGCTGGAACTATTTTCTTGCCGACGTCTGTAACCGTGAGGTTGCCAAGCAACAAGCAGGAGCCCCTGGTCCTAGCTCCATACTTATGGTGCTCGTGTTATAAATCCTCTCGTCTCGGCAAGAAAACTAATTTGCGAATTTCCCAAAATGCCAAACTCTTCCTTTCAAATGTGCAAGGGGATGAGATTTCCATGACAATAGTGTTCTGTTACATGCATGTTTAAACATGTGAAACTTAATGCAGAAAATGGAAAGCAGTTAATTTGTTAAGCTGTCCAAAGAAAACCATGTATCTCCAAATGTGGCAATTTGGGATGTTTCAGATAGTGCCTTTATGGTTTAAGAAGGTTATCCAACTTCTTTAACTAAATAAACCATTTTAAAACCCATTAGATTAGCTAGCTAAAATGCATTGTTACAAAGATGAAAAAGAGGCTGTTTTGCTTAGACCATGAAAAATTGACAGTTTGGAGATACATGTTTTTCACAAGACAGAAATGAATGTAGATCTGATCAGAAGATTCAAGGTTTTTATATATTATATGAAGGAGCCATAAATGTCAATACATGACATACAGTATACATTATTAGGATGTATATATCAGTTTATATTGATAAAGTGACAAACCAGCTCTCTATTCAAGGACTGCTTTATTGTTATAACACAGGGATTCAACAAAGTGCCAAAGTAAAAGCAAGATGATTTACATTCAATAGGTTCTTATTAAAACAGTGTTGGAGTCCATTTTCTTTCATCAACACATTTTGTAGCCAAGTTTAAACAATTACTCTTCTCTGACTTTATAAAACCAGGAAAACTCCGTATCTCAGTTTGTGACTTCTAATAACCTAATTCTGTCTGTTTTAACAAGATGCTCTACTAGAGGCAACATAACCCTGATTCAAGAAGCTGCAGCGGCACACATCCACCCTGCAGAAGTGTCCTTGAGCAAGTCAGTGAAACCCTGCCCACTCCTCTATGACCCTGACCTCTTACCTCCCAACTGGAGTGAGATTAATAGAGTTCACTAACGAAAAGGCATCTTACATCAGCACTGTAAGTGCCAGCAGTGCACTGAGGAGGCTACTCAGAAAAGCTGCTGAGCCGCGAGCTGCACCGGCTCTATTCCTGTCGCTGATGAAGGTGTTGTGAACCACAGGTGCTTCAGTTTGCCCCTGGCAGTGCCTCAGGTCGGCGCCCACGCAGGCGGCGTAGGCCATGGCATGGGCGATGTAGTTCTGCTCCTGGACGCCCTGGAAGAGGTGGGCCATGGGTCCGCGGGCGAGCACTGCTACATCCTCTCCGCTGTGGGTAGCCGACTCTGTGGGGACGGCAGACAGCTGGACGTAGTCTTTAGTTTCTGGAAAAGAGACAGAAATTTTACATTACATTAATTTGGCAGATTCTTTTCTAAAAAGTGCACGTACATTACATTACAACTGCATGCAACCGTTTAATTGGCTTTAAAGCTGCTATAATCTATATTTTTATTTTAACAATGGATCAATTGACTATGTGTACGTGAAAGCAGTCAGTTATTGCGATGAACCCACAGAGATTATTATTCAACTCTGTTGTTCCCCTCAGCTCTAAAGCCGACTGCACCCTGCCTGCCCAGCACCAAACAGAACAGCAGACAGACAGTTAGCTATGAGCTGGTGAACATAGTGGAGCATATAGCAGCGTAAGAGCCAGATATTTCCCACAGGAGTTGGTGGAGAACAAAAACAGAGCTAAAAGGAGGGAGAATATTGGATTTACTTAATTTACACTTACAACACAACTCCAAATGAATGCTAATGTAGCTCCGTGTCTGCTGGATGTGTGAATAGGCAAATTGGCAAGTGTTTGCTAACACTTCACCATAACAAATTCATATGTCAATGTTGTGTTTACAACTTGTTGCGCTGCATCCAAGTAGCCAAAACAAAAAGTTAATGCAGCTTTAACTGAAGTTTGACGGAATATTTCTTACTAATGCTGAAAAGATGAGGTGAAATTCAAATCATGCTTGTGGAGAAAGTAAAAACAGGAATACTTTTAATACATACTACGTTCATTTCTTACTTGAACAGTTACACTCCTATCTATTGTTCAGTTCTAACTGAACTGAATTAAATCAGAAAAAATGTCAGAGAAAGAGAAAGTACAACTGATTATATTATAAGGAAAGGTTACACTGAATTATAGGACATGGATCTTAAAAAATGTAAAGGTCATTCCAGTTGTTTTGAAATAGTTTTCTCTTTCCCATTGTGTGTTTCCAGTGTAAAATACATGAGTGACTATAATTGTTAAAGGAGTGTTGTAACTGGTCAGAGAATAAAAAGAGAAACTGAAGTCTGGGATATTCCTGTGAGGAAAACAAAGAAATAATGAGCATGTCCTACCAGTGTTGACATCGCGGATGTCTGGGCGCTTGCCGTTGGTGATTTTGTGTCCGGGTCCATTGCCGTACATCAGTGTGGTGAAAGGCAGCATGTCTGTAGCCCACAGTGGAGATTTACCTGGAAAATACAGAAAGACCATCAAATATTATCTGTGATTTATCTTCTAGTTCTTCTCTCTGCCTCAAAGTGCTAAACACGTGCACACACAAATAGACACACACACACAAGAGGAGGGGCCTCCAGATCCCCAGGGGGCTGCAGGAGGTCTACAGCTTGTTGAGTGTCTCAGTGTTTCTCTCCAGATGAGCCATTAGCCTGGCGAGTCTCCCCTGATGAAGAGCTCAGAGTTTCACAAGCACATTAATCACTGCTGCACCACTGGGAGGAGGAGGAGGAGGAGGAGGAGGAGGAGGAAGAGGAGGGTAAAATAAGGATATGACAGGAAAGAGAGTAGAGAGGTGGGAACAGCACGATATAACACAAGTGCTCAATCAATACAGGCTCTGAAGGCTGATAGTGAATATTTTCATGCCAAAAATTCCCAAAATATCATTGTTTCCTCAGGATTTTATTCTGGGCAGGGTGGAAACATCTCTGAAAGCATTTAGGCCTTTATGAGACACTAAAATTATTAATTGAAAGGTGAACAAGAACAAATTCTGGTAACAGTAAGTGTTAATATTTTGTACATACCAGGTGCCAATGAAATACTTACTGGGTACGGATGGTAGGGAAGAAGTACATGGAGTAAAGGGGGTAACAAATTTAGCATTTAGGAGGGACCTAGAAACAAATTACACTGCAAGCACTTTTTTAATTACCTTGTACATATGAAAGCCTTTCAGGGTACAGGCAGGGAACCAAAAGCCTTAGCCTATATTTCCTTTCACAGTAGCTATGTCATGAATAGGAACCTACGTGTGGCAAGATTCTTCTTTAACATCAGTCCTGATTGTCACATGGATCTGAAATTGGACCCCAGAACTACATTACTGTTCCCCACTATTTTCACATCATTTTAAAAACATAATTATTTTAGAGCTACAGCCCTTTGTCCAAGGCTTTGCCTAATGATTTGTGCAGCAACAATAATGTGCACCATTTTAACAGTAATAAGTAATCCTCAATAAATGGTACCATAACTCATTTCATTGCAGTATCGGCACTGTTACCCCATTTTTTAAATAGGTAAAAAAAAATATATTTACAATATCATTTAATTCTCTTCTTCCTCTGTACATACATATTTGTCCTGGTAAAGGTAGGCAGTGAGTATTTTATTGTATATTTATTTATTACTAAATAATTACACTGTAATATGTTGGCTGTAATCGGGTAAAAGTGTTACCAAAATTATATTAGGTAGATTAGAGGCGCCCTATGCAACAGTGACCCACCCCACTAATTTAAAGGGTTGGTTCAACCAATACATGTGTTACTAATAACATTAACGATGGCTCTGTTCTATTAAAGTGTCCCAGTAAGCCATGACAGTGTGACAGTGAGCCAGCATGCACAATTCCTGGACCCTGAAACTGAAGCAGCTAAATGGAATTCAGCCATCATTCATTTTATTATTTACACCTGTGCTGTCAAAATGTCTTCTGTGAAAAAGGCCTATTGCATGAATACATAAAATGTGCACTGACATCTAATATAATACAGACAAACCAATAGCTTAACCATTGATAACACCCTCTGTCCCTCCATGAATGTGTTTGGTTCATCTCAGGTTTTAAGGCTTCAGGTAAGGGAGAGGGAATAGTGATGAGAGGAGACAGAGAGTTGAAGGAATAGAGGAGCAAGTAAGGAGCAAGTAAGGTCGATAAAGAGACGCTCCAAAGGGAGATTAACAGGCGAGAAAGACTGATAGAGCAAAGGGAATTTAGAGAGAATAATGTAATGGAGAGAGTAGATGGTCAGAGACAGGCAGAAGGAAGAGAGATGAGAAGAAAGCGAGGGACTGAAATAGAAAGGCGAGGGAGAGAAAGGCTGCCAGCTATATGTGTTTATCCAGGCTGTAATTGCAGGGGAAAGAAAGCAGAGGAAATGTCAAGCTGCTGGTGGCAGAGGCACACTGAAGCTGAGAGGAAGCAGGCAGTGCACTGAGAGGCATCATACACACAAACACACAAAGACACACACGCACAACAAGCAGAAAATGCCACTTTGGGTGTCTATTGTCATGTGATAAACACACCTGGAGGGGGAAATGGATGGATGGAGCAAAGAAGAGGGGGAAGAAAGGAGGCATAGGGTTGAACTCTCTTGTCATATGTAAAAAAAGGAGTGATCTGGTCTAACCAAATCAATATATTCCATTCTAAAAAATGATAACATTTCAGAGGAAAGAACTGAATACGGGAAGTCAGTTCATAATTACCCAGAATGCTCTGCCCTCGAAACGGGTATCCATTGAAGGTAACAGAGTGGGAGTGGTCAGCCATCACTATAGTGAGAGTTTCATGCTCTTTGGTGAGTTTAAGGCCCTTGGCGATGGCATAGTCGAAAGCAACCGTCTCATGGAGCGCCATGTAACCCCGGCCTGCGTGGTGAGCCTGGTCAATACGCCCACCTGACCACGGAGAGAGGGAGGGGTTAAAGAGGAGAGGTGGTGAAGTGGTGGCTTCTGGTACTGCTTGGTACTTTAAGTGACAGAGAGGAAGACTGATTCTTTTCCTCAAAATTAAGAAAAGGTGCAAGTGAAATTTGACAGTGACAGTTTCATTAAACCAGACATCACTGATTCATTTAGTTACGTAAAAAATATTTTCACCAAATTGTTTAAATCATTTTGCTTTTGAAGACTTCTGACCTGACTTTGACTTGTCTTTACAGACTTGAGACTTAACTTGAAACTTAAATGACTTTAAACCCAATATGTACTTGGACTTGTCTCGAATGACCCAACACTTGACTCTGACTGTACAAATGCAGTAGCAAACAGTTGCAACATGGGGCAACACTGGCATTCTTTTCGAGTCATGTTTCGGGCCATCTGACAAAAATAAGTCCAATATTCACTCTCCGTTTAGTTCGGTTTTGCTCTCTACCACCGTTGTGAGGGAAATATCTGGCTCTTTAGCAGCTAATTGTTACATGTTCACCAGCTAGCTTGTCTTGAATGACTTTAGACTATACTTGAGCTTGTCTAAAATGAATGGACAACTGACTTGGACTGGATTCAGACTTGTCTCGAATGACCTGAGACCTGACTCTGACTTGTCTCAAATAACTTGAAACTTAATTTGATCTGACACTTTGACACTTGACTTTGACTCGTCTCCAATGACTTAGGACTTTGGAGGACGACTATGAATCGAAAGTTGACCCTGACTTGTCCTCTCTCTCAACCCAACCAGTCGAGGCAGATGACCACCCACCCAGAGCCTGGTTCTGCTCGAGGTTTCTGCCTGTTAAAAGGGAGTTTTTCCCTTGCCACTGTTGCTTGTGCTTGCTCTTGGTGGGAACTGTTGGGTCTCTGTACACATAAGGAGTCGGTCTAGACCTGCTCTTTATGACAAAGTGCCCTGAGGTAACGTTATGATATGGCACTATATAAATAAAACTGAATTGAATTGTCTTGACCTGAGACATGTCCCGAACATGTTTTGAATTACTTGAGATTTGACTTGTCTTGAATGGCTTGCAACTTTACTCAGACTTGAAGTTTTCTATTACGAGACTTACTCAGACTTTTCAGATGACTTGAGCTTATCCAGAAGATTTAAAGAATGGTTCTAAAAGGTAATATACATTCTACAAAGTACACTGAAAACAATCCAGAAAGTTTGATAAATCACTGAGATAGTGAATTGTAATTTTAATGAGCTATCAAGATTGTACAGTTTTAAATTGATGCATATACAGTGGGGCAAAAAAGTATTTAGTCAGCCACCAATTGTGCAAGTTCTCTCACTTAAAAAGATGAGAGGTCTCCAATTTTCATCATAGGTATACCTCAACTATGAGAGACAAAATGAGAAAAAATCCAGAAAATCACATTGTAGGATTTTTAAANTAAAAGATGAGAGAGGTCTCCAATTTTTATCATAGGTATACCTCAACTATGAGAGACAAAATGAGAAACAAAAAAATCCAGAAAATCACATTGTAGGATTCTTAAAGAATTTATTTGCAAATTATGGTGGAAAATACGTATTTGGTCAATAACAACAGTTCATCTCAGTACTTTGTTATATACCCTTTGTTGGCAATGACAGAGGTCAAACGTTTTCTGTAAGTCTTCACAAGGTTTTCACACACTGTTGCTGGTATTTTGGCCCATTCCTCCATGCAGATCTCCTCTAGAGCAGTGATGTTTTGGGGCTGTCGCTGGGCAACACGGACTTTCAACTCCCTCCAAAGATTTTNTGGCGCTATATAAATAAAACTGAACTGAATTGAATAGAATACAATAAAAATACAGCTCGTATAAGATATGTAAACCTAAGCATTATACAGCTATCATAGATACACATATATATAAACCTACATATAAAATGTATACATACAAATATTACTAAGCTAAAATAATAATATCCATCCTCAAACACAATATATTTCAACAGTTAATACAAACACCATTAAAATGCTAGCTGCTAAACAGTCTACACAAACTCTGTTATGCTAGATTACACAGCACAAAATGCTAGCTGCTACACAACGAATGAACATCTGACATGCTGTCACACTGTGTCTGCTGTCATTTACCCTCAGCTGCCACATGAGGTGACTACTTCAACAGCTAAGATGTCAAATATACACCTGATGTAATCAGATGGTCTTCTCTGGTACAACTTGAAACAGTGTCATATTAAGGGGCCTACAGCTCATTTTTGCTCCTGAGGCCCTTTGCAGGTTTATTCAGTCCTGCTCATCACCATGTCATTGTGTGAAGGCCTAATGTGTCCATACACGTCACAAGAGAGACAATTTATGGATAATTCCAAAATGCTTGTTAACTGAAGGCTTTCATTCCCCAAAATATCTTCAATTATCTTCAAGCAGGATGTTGTATTATCCAGTGTAACCTGGTGAAATGAGGCTGAGATAAATTATTCTTTTATGTTTGAAGTTTGATTGACTCATTATGGAGCCTTCATGTCCCCAACTATCTGGGTGAGATCTTGCGTGGAGCCCCAGATCGAGGGAGATTATCAGTGGTCTTGTATGTCTTCCATTTTCTAATAATTGCTCCCACAGTTGATTTCTTCACACCAAGCTGCTTACCTATTGCAGATTCAGTCTTCCCAGCCTGGTGCAGGTCTACAATTTTGTTTCTGGTGTCCTTTGACAGCTCTTTGGTCTTGGCCATAGTGGAGTTTGGAGTCTGACTGTTTGAGGTTGTGGACAGGTGTCTTTTATACTAATAACGAGTTCAAACAGGTGCCATTAATACAGGTAACGAGTGGAGGACAGAGGAGCCTCTTAAAGAAGAAGTTACAGGTCTGTGAGAGCCAGAAATCTTGCTTGTTTGTAGGTGACCAAATACTTATTTTACCGAGGAATTTACCAATTAATTCATTAAAAATCCTACAATGTGATTTCCTGGATTCTTTCCCCCCATTCTGTCTCTCATAGTTGAAGTGTACCTATGATGAAAATTACAGGCCTCCCTCATCTTTTTAAGTGGGAGAACTTGCACAATTGGTGGCTGACTAAATACTTTTTTGCCCCACTGTATNAATGCATTACAGAGACTCTCGTATGAACCACAGAGTAAACGCTGCCTGTTGAGCGTACGGACCTGATGACAGGCAGCAGCGGACCGAAGGTTTCCTCCTGCGTGCAGAGCATCTCCGTGGTCTTCCATTTTCTAATAATTGCTCCCACAGTTGATTTCTTCACACCAAGCTGCTTACCTATTGCAGATTCAGTCTTCCCAGCCTGGTGCAGGTCTACAATTTTGTTTCTGGTGTCCTTTGACAGCTCTTTGGTCTTGGCCATAGTGGAGTTTGGAGTCTGACTGTTTGAGGTTGTGGACAGGTGTCTTTTATACTAATAACGAGTTCAAACAGGTGCCATTAATACAGGTAACGAGTGGAGGACAGAGGAGCCTCTTAAAGAAGAAGTTACAGGTCTGTGAGAGCCAGAAATCTTGCTTGTTTGTAGGTGACCAAATACTTATTTTACCGAGGAATTTACCAATTAATTCATTAAAAATCCTACAATGTGATTTCCTGGATTCTTTCCCCCCATTCTGTCTCTCATAGTTGAAGTGTACCTATGATGAAAATTACAGGCCTCCCTCATCTTTTTAAGTGGGAGAACTTGCACAATTGGTGGCTGACTAAATACTTTTTTGCCCCACTGTATATTATCCAGTAGAGGAGAGAGGGGATTCCAGAGTTGACCCTTTGGGATCAATTAAAAATGCAATGAATTTCCCTTTACATTGTTAGAGGTGAGCAGGCAACTTAGTTAATATAGAAGTGAGTCTGAAAAATATCACTTGGAATAAAACATAAAATGGGGAAGGGGACCCACTTTCTTCAGCAGAGAATTTTAAATCAACCCTCTTGCTGGGGGATAAAGCTCATGTAATATATATTTTTTTTACTTTAGCACATTCTTCAGCTCCTGTCCTCTCCACCAGCCGTATTGGAAAGTGAAGTTGACTCCGGTTAATAAGTTGTGGTCTCAGTGAGCTGTCAGTGATTGGGTGCACCATATGCCTGCTTCTATTTATACATTTGCCTGTTATTTTAAAGTCATTGTGAAGACACTCAGTAGCACCATGGAGTCCCCAGGCGACTGCCTCAGATTAAAGGAGAGATGGATGAGGAGGTCGGTGAGGCAGCTGTGTGGAACAGAAACACGGCAGCCAAAAACACTCTACTAGCTCACACTGCGGCAAACTCATTGAGCTGTAGGCAGAATCAATGTCAAATCACAGAATCCACTGCAGGTACACACTGTTCTTTAACCTGGTGTATTCTGGAGGTGGCCACTAAGGCAGATACCATGACGATCACCTCAAACAAACTCAATATCACTGCTGAAGTCGCTATAATATAAATGTAAACACATATTGATGTTTTAGCAAACCACAACAATTACCGCTGTAGTCATTTAATTGTCAGCTGGGCCCCCTTTGTGATTATAACAGGATCAATGATTCAATTGATCCACCTAGAACAGCCACGTTTTTTTCCCCCTATTTTTAGCAGAACTGTGGGATTTCGTTACCCAACCTTTGACGGATTAAGTGACGGGGAATGTGTGAAAGGTGGGTGAAGCTGTCCTCACCCTCCACTAACAGGAAGAAGCCTTTAGGGTTTTTCTGGAGGATGCGGATGGCTTTTTCTGTAGTCTCGACGATGGACGGGTCCATGTTTGGGTCCCTCTCTACCTCAAAGCGCAGATCACCAGGTTCAAACAGAGCTGGGGGGAGAGAAGGACAGACTACGTTTTTTAAAGTAAAAATACAGTATGTCACTTTTATCAGCCCACAGTGGAGGTGCAGCAGAAAGGAAAGTCCCATCTTCCTCCTACTGCTGCTATTTTCAGCACACAGGAAGTGATAAACCACAGTGCAAGGGTAAAATCCACAGTCTCTACAGCAGCAAGTGAGCACTCAGTCCAGAAAAAGCATCATGACTGAATCTCTGCATTTCCTCCACACCATCACACACCACAAAGAAGACACTGAGTTTACTGACCTGATCATAATACTCTGACTGTACACTTCCTGCCCACCATGCCCAGCACCAAATGGTAGACAGAGTCCGTGACAAGCTGGTAAACATATTGGAGCATTTAGCAGCTAAAGCTAGGTAGCTTCAGATATTTCCCTCAGGAGTTGGTAGAGACCAAAACTGAGCAAAAAGTGTTTATTGGACTCACATTCATAAGGTAGCCAGAACCAGCATTTCAGTTGAGTTTAATATTTTATTTGTTACAGATATCACACAAATATCTGGACCACAAGTAACCAAACCCGACCCTAAGTGCACGTAAGGCTATAGTTCTGGTTTGTCAAAACAGGAAAAGCACAGGTGTAACGAATAACCTGGCTGCAGTCCATTTAGATATACCAGCTTCAGGGTCCTTGTGTGTGCTGGCTCTGACATGGCTTACTGGGGAACTTAAATGGAATGGAGTCATACTTAAAGTGATTACACCTGTGCCTTTCCTGCTATGACAAGTTAAAGGTGCCCTGTGGAGTTTTCTTGTAAACAAACATTAAGTTAAGTTCATTTTCATTGTTTCTCACCAAAATGCATTGTGTGTATCCTTGAGGCCTACCTTGAATGCATTTCCTTCCTCATAAAACATTTACAAAGATGGTTTTTTTCACTATTAATCTGAAACCTGAATTGTTTACATCCATGTTTACTAGTGTAAGATGTGAATTTGGTTTTGTGAATATTTATTTTGGAGATTACCTTCTCAGGTTTACTGAGAGATTTATTTAATTAATGCTAACCACATATGTATGTATGTGTGTATATGTATGTTGTATGCTGTTAGGGAACTACATAATATGGTGCACCTTGCCTGTGATGTTAATGATGGTTAAGATTGGCAGAGTGATATGATGTAAAACAGTGAGATGATCTATTACGTTTGGTTGTGAGTGTTCAGTTGTCCTAATGTTGAAGCTGTCATTAAAAGTGGACCAAGTGACACAGCTGAAGCTGCCCGTTGCTTTACCCTCGTCCGGAAAGTAGTTTTAATTGAGTAAGTATTAAGTCATAGTTAACGCTAAAAGCCAAATAGTAACTAGTAACACTAGCTTGCAGTCTTCTTCTTCACTGCCTTTACTGTCACGTTACCTTCCACCTGTCTATCTGTGGAATAATGTGAAACCTTACACTTCAGTACCATTCATATGTCTGTTCCATTCAAAATTAAGCTGGAGCCAGCCACCAGTTAGCTTTGCTTAGCATAACGACTGGAAACAGTAAGTTTTTTTGTACAGTCAGTACAAAACAGATTGAACAAACGAGTTACAACATGTTCATTAGTGAGCTTTGGAGGTGCTAGTAGCAGAAGTATTGTTGTTATGGTTACCCACAGTAAAATATACCTTGTGCACGAACATGGAACGGGAGATACATGGATAACTTGAAAAATATTTCATATAAGCAATTGTGGTGTGTTAATGATTTTATGAGCACATTATTTTAAATTAAAAGTGGATACTGTTCAAAAGTGTATTTAAGGAGAAGTTAAATGATACTCCCATACAGTCATTATGATATACTATGAATACAGCAATCATAAAAATATGAAAATAACAGCTAAAAGTTGATGTCTGTTGTAGTAAACAGAACTGGGTACTGATCACAGGTTTGATGAGTACCTTGAAAACATTTTGTAGGTCAGGTACAGTTTAGGGTAAACATGAGTGGTGTATTCAAGAACGACATCACTAATGCAGGATGAAATGAGTAAGTGAACCAAGGACACTACAGGCCTATTGATGTTGTGTTCTTCGAGGGCCTGATGGGAGAGAGGTAAAAAAAAAAAACAACAACAACTCACCCATGAGGTAGTCTGTGGTTTCAGGGTCAACAGCATTGAAATCAGTTTTATTCCACACATAGTGGGCTACCTATGTGAAACACAGGACATAAACATTCATACAGAGTGGGAGGAAGATAGTAAAAGTCTTTGTGCTTGTTGTGAGTCACCTGACGAGCTTTTCTTTGCTGTATGAGTCACATTCTATTGCACGGTGTCCTGAAAACCTGAAAATCCATGACATGTTATTGTCAAATTATCTGTGATACATCAATATCACGTCTGGGTGATAGATATGTACTTGTGCCTAAATGTCTTTAAAATGTGGTCATTATTTAGGGATAACAAAGTAGAAAGTCATAATGGTGATTAAAACAGCTTCTTTCATTAAGTGGTTTGCATGTAAACAAGTGTGGTGGTCAGGAATGACACACTTGCTTAAGAATTAACAACAATTTGTGCACATTGTGCACAAGTGTAATGTATAATTTGCATCTTTGCATGTAAAATATAAAGAACATGCAACTGCTCTCACCACAAAATAAATACTAGCTCTGCTTCTGGAGGACTGACATCTTGAAAGGGTCAGTTCACTCAAATGGCAAAAAATATAATTTTTCACTCACCTCTATCGGTATCTATCTATACAGACATTCTTAGCATTGCGTGCAGATATTTTGGGATATCCAACTCAAATTCTGCTTCCACACCAATACAATGGAGGTAAATGGAATTTCCTTTGTGGTGCTCAGTGCATTGAATAATTCATTTGAAAAACTCAACAACAATAGTCAAGTTTGCTTCCAAATATAGCGCAAATTGGAACAAAATCTCCAGAAAACTGGCAAAAGAAAATGCAAATTAATGCGCATTTCCATCCACTACTGTTGTGCAAATATTAGGAGTCGGATGCATCAAGATAGACAGTTGTGGCGCTATTTCTCCAGTCAGGTACCACTAAACCATTGCAGAAGAAGAAGGCCCAACAAGATGATGTAATTAACAGAGTGCCAGTCAGACCTCATGTGAATGAGAACAATGTGGAAAATGTGGCATTTATGTTTGTTTGTGTATTAGTTTGAGGAAGGTTGCAGTCTCCTCATCGCTCCACACAGAGCTGATGTTTTCGTCTCTTCAGTGGAGCGGAAGCTTCAGTGGACATTTAAGTCACATGCCACAGATTTAATGATGTTGATGTTGCAACCATATTAACATTATTAATATTAAATCTTTATGCCACTAAATGTCAACATTTAGTGGCATAAAGTTATTTTAAAAAGTCAGTTAGCTAAAAAGTTAGCTAATTGTCTGCTTTACAACTGCAGATATTGTGTCATACAGTAGTAGTAGTCCACTAATAAGATCAACCACACAACAACAAACCAATACCACTAATACCATAGTGCACTGTTACATCACAATTGGGGTGGGGGCAGATTGAGCAGCGAGGTGAAAAGATGGCAGCAGAAGCAGAACTTTTACTCTGGTTGTAGTTACTCTTTCAGCCCTGATATTTAAAAAACATGAAAATGTACTTGTTCTCTGAGGCTGTTATCTTGGTCACTGTGTCTGGTTAAACACAAGTGTTACCTTTCCCATTTTCATGCTCTGCCACTCATCGATGAGGTTGCGTCCGTCTTTTCTTTTGCCCCTGGAAGAGTAATCCCTGGGGTATTCTGGGTCCTTGGTGCCCTGAGGGGTCATGTACTTTCTACCACCACCAATGATCACCTGGAAACAAACACACACATTCAAATGTAATTTAGCTTTTAACAATTGTAATCTGTTTTAGAAAAGTTAATGACATAAGAAGGAACTGAGTTATGGGGAACCTTACATCTATGTCGGTGTTTTTGAGGAGCTGGGAGGCGATGTCGGTGCAGCCGTCCCTCTTGGCGGCATCAGGCATGTCAGCGTCACTGTACCACTTCCTGCTGGCGCTGTGGGCGTAGCTGGTTGCTGGGGTTGCATGTTGCACCCGCGTGGTTGTTACAATGCCAACAGACTTGCCTACAAGATGTATTTGTTTCATTCTTAACGTGTTGTAGATGTGTGTGTATGTATGTATGTATGCACTCTGCTGTATGTTTGTGTTATCTATGAACAGCTTTCAGGCTGCAGTCTGAGCAGCTGGCAGGGTGATGGTTAAGCCATTAATCAACAACTTTCTCAAACCCCTGCAGATATTATGATTATGTTGAGGTATGGGGTAGTAAATATACTTATTGTCTTTTTAACCACCTTGATGTCCAACGTTGCTCTTTAAATCCCCCTTAAAGCCCCCAAGTGGCAGTATAAACAAGACACTGTGTCAGAACTCTAAAAAGTTTTAGAAATGTATAGTCTGAAAGATGCTATAATCAAATAAAAATCTAAACATAGTGGCTTTAAACAGCAAGTTAGACCCTTTCTCCATACTGTACACATGTATAGTTTTTATCTGTTTGTTCCAATTAAAGCTATGATTATATAATGCTATTGAGTAAATATTCAAACCCAGATTGCATTTTCTTACAGCTGCACCATGTGAATGAAAATTCTAGATGTTACTTGCATCTTTTTATAAATATATTTGGTATCTTTGGAATCCCTCGGATGTTATCAATAATTTAGGGTAAAGATTTGTGTTTTTGAACAATGCTTCACCATGCAACACAATGAATAATGAATAAGAAGTGTAGCTGAGAGTAACTTAACACCAGGCTGAAACACTGTGTTTTGCTGCCCACTCTGGTCAAAAGTGGGTGTGGTCAGAAATGTCATACCTGTAACCACACCCAACACTGATGTCACAGGGTCCTGGAGTACACCTGTACATCAGAAGCAAGGTGGGAGGTTAAACCACTGGGGTCAGCAATGACAAGATTATCAGGGGGTGTTAAGTTACTCTTTAAATAATTGGTTCTAGAGCCACAACAGTTAGTCAATTAATCGATCAGTTGATTGACAGAAAACTAACAAAAACTAACTAACAACTAACAACAATTTTGATAATCAGTTTTTTAAGCAGAGGTGTTCCCTCTGTTTCCAGACTCTCAAATGTGAATATTTTCTGGTTCGTCTTCTGTGATAGGAAACTGAAAATCTTCAGAAGAAAAAAGCAAGGATTTGAAAAAAATCTGAAAGAAAAAACACAATTTAGTGTCGCTAAACGTTTTTTGTTTCTTCTTTCCTGCAAATTATCTTGTGACACCTCAGATTTATCTTGTAGCCCCTAGGGTCCCGGCCCCCAGGTTGTGAACAACTGGTGTAAATGGTCCTTTCTCGCAACTTAAAGGTTTGTTAGTAGAACCATTTGAGGACTTTGCTGTAAGGACCATTTCTAAAATGTGTTTTTATGACATCAAAGAAGAAATGACTTCCTTGTACTATGTAATACATACACACACCTGAGTGTCAGTCCCAGTGCTGTGCTGGGGTCAGGGTCAGGGCCATGGCGCGCTGTGTGTGTTATGAGATATTTATGGCCGTTGATAACATGGGAACATGATAAGAGTCAAGGTGCTTCCTCGTGCAGCACATTATCCTGCAGTGAAAGCTGTGGCCGCGAGCTGCTTTTGCTTCAAGCTCCCTGGTGGCCCCTGTAATACCACTGTGAAGGGGTACTACGGCTCACAGCAGAGCGCTCAGCTGTAAAATCAGGTTTTGCTGAGGCTATATAAGACCTGAGGGATTTTCTTTTGTCAAGAGCCAGAACTACAGTGTGATACGGCAGGGCTGTGTCAGGTATCTACCTGCTCCCCGTCAAGAGTCACAAAATGCCATTTGTTGCGCCAAAAACAGCTGTTTGAAGACATCCTGCATTATTATCCCCTCAGCATTGTCTGTGCAGCAATGAGCTGTATTTGTTCATATGCGTCTATTTACATTTGCAGAATATTGCCACTATAATTAGTGTAACACCTGTTGTTAGTTCATCCTCTTCACTGGATTTTATACGTTTGGCATTTACAGTAGTATAATGGACTAACTGGTCAAACAATGAATTAATGAATAAGTTCTACTGGTTACATTGACTGAAGAAAACACATCCTTAAATCATTCCTTGAAACATTATGATAATGTTGTTGTCCGCTATTATTTTGTGGTATCGTCTTGTCATGACATTTTTCCACCAAAGGTTGGTTACTTTAACCCAAATGTATCTCTTTTTTTTTGTCCTAACCAGTCAGTCAATCAGTAGTGAGTGATGTATCCGTCCCGCCAACATAATTTTCAGTCAACATGAAACCCGAGGAGCTTTTGAGGAGCAGTTTTTCACATCAGTTGAATAAATACGCTCATTTAAGAGTTTTTATTTCTGCAAGTGGACCAACAAACTGTACAGCTGCGTAGATCTCATCCATATTTTCGGTCGTTTTTTGTGGAATTTTTCTGGTGCTGGCATAGGAAGATTGTGTGCCCATCCTTAATCTCGCTTACAAAGCTTTGATTGGCTCAACAGTTGTTCCAACCGGAGAAACAGCCTTCAATGAGCCCAACATCAGACCCATTTGAATTGTGGGCTGTGTTGTTGTTTTAAATTGTGAAAGTTGTGGGCACTAACTAGGCTGATGCTCCATTATTCAAGAACTCTGAATGGATGGCAGTGTTGCTGACCCTACCCCGCCCCGTCTCAAGTCCGGACTTGAGATGGAATTCTTGTTTTCAACACTACCCCCTTTAAGAGACTGTTCTGAGAAAGAAAGAAAGGTTATCACTACTATTAGACTATCATTGTGACACAAATGTCACCATTTCAAAACTCAAAGAAAAATGGGTGAGTAGGGATGAGTATGGCTCTCCCATTGCTTGCTCAGTTAACTCTCTTAGAATTACAAAAGAGTCTTATAAAATAATACACAATAATAGAGCATGGTACTATATTCCTTTACTTTTTGTTTAAGCACTGTTTTTTTTTTTTTTACATTGTACTGTGGTGGGCTTACCAGCATCTTTGGCCCACTTCAGGATGGACGTGACCTCGTTGCCCTTCTGAGACTTGCAGACTCCATTGCGAGCCGCTGCACTGACTCCGATGGTGTTCAGGTTGGTTTTCACGCCACACAGATACGCTGTGGCTGTGGCTGCACTGTCTGGAATCTGGAAGTCCACACTGTAGGTCTGCACGACACACACACACAGACACACACACAAAGATGAGCTTGAGTAAAATACACTGTTGGACAAAATGAGCTTAAACTTGAATGTTTCCTGTGCAGAAAATTGCTCTTGCAGCAGAAAATAATAAGTTAAAAAAATAGAATAGAATAAGAAATTAGCAAATAGGGCAACATAATAAGCAACAAGACTGTAACTTTAAAGTAAATGGAGCCATAACAATGAAAAGCAAATTAATGTACATTTACACATGTACTTACACATCTGTGTACAAGTTGAGTTGGGAATGAAACTTTATTTATTATTGATTTACTCTAACATTGAACTCCATCTACATATAGGCCTATGCATAATTTGATATTATATGCATAAATCTGTATATCTGTCCATTCATTGATTTGAGTGTGTGTGTGTGTGTGTGTGTGTGCGTGTGCGTGTGCGTGTGTGTGTACTTTAGCTAGTCCCACGTTAGGGAAGGTGTCCATGGTCATCACTGTCTCCTCTCCAGTCTGGTTCTGCAGCTGTCCCTTGAGGATACGAGCCGCCGTGTAGGTTGTGATTCCCATACCTGATGCACAACACACACACACACAGGCACACACACATCTTCTATTCATTCCAGCCTCGATAAACTCATAACTTCTTCTGCTATGATTGAAATGTCTCTCTGTAGTGTGTTCTCGCTGGAAAGACCAACGTCTCTTTATAGTTAGCCTCATCTTCTTGTTTTCTTTGAAATATTCGTTTTTTGCACAGCTCCTTGGTGAAACAGACAGGTAACAGGGGAGACAAGGCCCACAATTATATATTTTTTTAAAAGTAGGTCAGACACTAATTCCTGATTCTGCTTGTCTTACCTTTTCAGCCAGCCAAGACTGTCTAGTGTTATTAGTGTGAGAAAATGACAGTGCTGTTTAACATACCATCTCCAAGGAAAAACAGGATGTTCTTGGCCACATTGGTGTTGAGCTTCCTGTCCAACGCTGACTGCAAAGTCTTCCGGGCCTGTGACCTCCAGAACTCCGGGTTCTCCTCCTCAACTATAGGCGAACACACAGATCAGACTGGTTTTGGTGCAAAAATAATGGTATTAATGGTGGAAATTGTGGTATTGCTATGTTGGTAAGTCAGATCAGTCAAACCCTGCTTTGGGGAAAAGTTTGCAGGTTTTGAAGTGTAATAACCAAAAGACAGCAACTACAGCACAAAAGCTGCAGATTAAAGCACAACATGTGCTTTTAGGTGATCACGCATCTCACTAGAGGTGTATCTTTTCTTTGAACAAACTTCAGCATTAAATGTGAGTGATACAGAGAGTCAGGGAGCCATTCTGTGCATGCTGCAGAGATCAATGTGAGCAGAAATAAAAGCCCAGTCGACTGCTCTTTGTTCGGGCCTTTTGGGACTCGAATGTGTGTGCATTAGCATGTTTGTTTGTAGCCGTCATACCCCACTCACATGCTCTCTTATCTACTACGGTGCATCCCTCTGTGCTGTAACAGGTAGTCTTATACACTAGTCAACTAACAAGCAACAATTGCTGATAGCAGTCAGTTGCACAACTTCACAAGTACTGAGTGTGCTGATTTGAAAAGTTTGTAAGCCCCTTATGAAATGAGAGGGTAGGAAAGTGTACAAAAAGAGAAAATTATTGTAAAGGACAAAAGGAAAGGTGCAAGCTGAGGAATTATTAAGGGGAAAAGGGAGACTGAAATGAGGGTAAAAACAGAGCACAGAGTGAGAGGAGAAAGTAAGCCCTGAATGGGTGATGATTAAGCTTTAAAACAGCACACAAAAAATAGAACAGAAGTCTGACTACAGGGTAAAAAGGTGAGGATCATACATCAGCTCAACATTTTCAGGCCTCTGTGATCTTAAGGAAAAATCTGCTGGTTTGTGTGTAAGGAAGAGAAGGAGGGAAAACAAGAAAAGGCTACATTTTCTGAGGAAAATTAATGCGCTGCTGAAAATCTGCAGCTGAAGTAGTTGAAATACTGGAACAGTTGAAGTTGTAGTTGAAGTGGCAGTTGAAATACAAAAACTGAAAGAAGCTGGAATAGCCGTTCAAGTGGAAGTGATAAAAGAAAGTTAATGTGTCGGCTGAAGTGTACTGTATGCACTGAAAGCAGTAGTAAACTGCATGCAAAAGTGAAGGTCCAAGACCTGAAAGGGTTTGAACTGTCAGTGATGAAGCAGTTGAATTGTCATTTGAAGAGTAAATGATGTAATCAGTTGAAATGTCAGTTCAAAGAGTAGGAGAGGAAAGCAGTGGAAATGTCAGTTGATGTGTAACCACTGAAAGCAGTTGAGTTGTGAGTTGAGGAGTAGGTGGTAAAAGTAGTGGAAAGGTAGCAGTAGTAGTAGTAGTGGAAGCACTGAATACGCTAAGTGTGTACACATAAGTGTGGGCACTGTAAGCAGTTGAAATGTCAGATTAAGTGTAAGACCTGAAAGTAGTTGTCAGTGGAACAATAATCCGTTCCAGTGTCAGTTGACATGCAATGAGTAAAAGCAGTTGAAGTGTCAGTGAAAGTGTGAGTTAACGAGACAGCATAAAATGTCAGCTGAGATCACAGAAAAACTACGAAAGGCAATATCATGAAGTACAAAGGTGGATAATGGTTTACAGTTTGAAGTCTGAAGAGGAGTTGACAAGACGGGTGGAATTTTCAGAGTTTGCGCATTCAAGCAGCAAAAAAGGTTGACTATTATTTATTATTTTATTATTATTATTATTATATGATTATTTCAACAATTATGAAATATATCAAAAATCTGAATAGAAGCACAGATCCTAAATGAGATGAACATTTTTAAGTGTGACTAATGTTTCCAGAAGAAAGTCTAAGAATGTTGGAACCTCGCACCAAAGTGTCCAATAGAAGAAGAAGCAGAAGAATTTTAAGAAGAAAGTTTAAGAGTGTGCATCACTGAAGTGGGTCTTCTTTTTTTCTTACCTTTGGCATTAGACCATCCAAATGTTACCAGCAGAAAGAGAGCCAAGGTGGCCACTCTTGTCAACTCCATGGTCATGTTCAGGCTGGAGAAGCGCTCCTCTAACCTTCCCAAAGATCACCTCCTCGAGTGAAAAAATGCTTTTCTCCAATCACACCAGCTGCAAATCATCTTTAACAGCATGTCATAAATGCATAATGACCTCTGACTTAAAAGACTGTGTAGTGGTTGAGTTCAAGCCAAAAGTAGGTATAAAAAAGGTATAAAAATGCACATACAGCTAAATGACTAAAAAAGTAAATGGAGAGTTGAGACTTTGTATAGTGTCTGTTTGATCCAGTAAACAGTTTGATAAACAGTTCAAATCTAAGCAATTAATTATTGACAGTAGTTACAGCTTTAATAATAGTGTTTAATGATCAAGTTTATTTAGGGCATTATTTATGATGCTGTGCTAAAGATCAAGGAAATGGTAATGAATGTACACAACAGGCATGGAAAGAGTGTGTCTTTGTGTATGCATGTGTGTGTGATTTCTAATCACGAATGGACTGTATCTGACAGATAATGCAGCACGGGACACAGTTATGTAAGTGAGAAAGGCAGAGTCCACTGGGACTGAGCTGAATGGCACAAACACTCAGCCATCTATTTCCCAATGAATACATTAGCAAGAGAAGAATATTTGTATTGGCAAGCATGTTTTCTTTGATTGCTTGTCCAAAATGTCTCCATCACTGACAGTGACAGAATAAGAGGTAACATGGCAACTGATGCAAAAGCGTGTTTTACCTCTTATTCAACAGGTAGCATGCGTCACACTGATAATGGGACATTTATCAGAGCTAACTGAAACACCTAATGTTCCCAATTAGTTCACTGATTAGCCTTGCAAATGCAGATAGGCCATTGATGGCGAGGACTGTGGTAATTTGTTAATATGCAAAATGGGTTAAACACCATGATTTAGCTGGGGATTATGTATTTTTCTCACCACTGTCAATGGAAGCAGGTAGCTACTAACAGGGGAAAAATTACATGTGGAAAGGGATTCAGTATACTGTATGTGGGAGTCTCTTACGTGTGACCCTCATTCATAATGGATAGAAAGGAAAATAATGCAGAAGACATTAAAAAAACATTTAAAAAGTGTGAGTTCCAGAAGGAGAAACTGGGAGCTCAGCCTCAAAAATATGAATCCATTATCAAAGTAGAAAAAGGTGGTACACCATCAAAGCAGGCAATGTGAAAGACCCAGGTCCACACTCCCTATATAATTAATTCATTTTATTCAATTAAACCCTCACCTCTTTGCTATGTCTTTGAAACTATTTGTTTTTAACAATTTACTGGTGTCAAAATTGTTTATTCTAAAATGTTTATTAAGTCAGTAGAGATTCATAGAGGTGTATTGCATTTTCATGGTATGCAGGTAGTAGGTAATGTTTTGTTTCCTCTTTGGCTTCATGGTGGCACCGTCGTGGCACTGATACTAATGACAGACGTAGACATAAAGATTAAGAAGTTCTTTTTATGTTAACTGTACTGCCGAGTGACAAATCAGATAATTCAGAAGCACACCTTGAGCATGAGTAGTATGACGATGCTAGCTCAAAGGATATGAACTCTGCAGTGACAGCAGATCATGTGTAACAGTGCAATATGTAGCCTATGTTAACATTAAATATAACAGGCTATATTGAAAGTCATTCTTTAGCATCTGTAAGTGATTGCAAAAAAGCAAATGAATGCCAATTTGTTTGGATTATAATTGTGAATACTGTTAATGATGTTTTGAAAGGTTTTCATGTAATATTTTGAATAAAAATATAAATTTTAGATCAACCTCTGTCACATGAGTAACAGGGCTCTAATGCCCCAAGTATGTAGAAATTTTTGGCAAAACACCCATCCATTTAAGGGTTAACAAGACTGTCAGTCTACAGCCATACTAGCAGCTCTGTGAGGCTGTACTTCTGGCACTAGCACTAAATGCTAATGTCAGTGTACAAACATGCTCACAATGACAATGCTAACATTGCTGACATGATAAACATACCTGCATACATGCTAACAAATTAGCACTAAACACAAAGTACAGCTGTGGCTGAAGGGAATATCATTAGTTTGGCAGGAATTTGGTCAAAAACCAATGTATTGGACAAATTGAAATTTTGATCTGATGATGGCACTAGATGAAAAGTCAGAGGATATTAAGGGGTCATTAGGACCATGCTGGGGACCATGATTGTCTGTACAAATTTCATGGCAAACCATCCAGTAGTTTTTTAGATATTTCAATCTGGCTCAAAGTGGTGGACTAACCAACCAACCAACCAACAGACCGACGTGGCTAACATGTCAGGTTTCTGTGTTCATAGTTTTGTCATCTTTCACTAGAGTAATAAACATATCAGTCATCAGGCAACGTGATGATATCAGGGTTGCCAACTTTGGGTACCTGGCTGGAGTGAAATTTTGATGCCATGGCCCATGGGCTTAATCGCACATACACGCACTTTATCACGTGCACATATTTGGACTCAATTCACCATCAGGGTTTGAAAAAATATGCACCTTACACATGTGAGCAGGACCTTATATTCTAAGATTTAAGGATATTGCCTGACTACGCCACCCCGGGACTTCCACCCGGGGAAATACTCACAATTTCACAATATTAGACAAACACTAACCCAATAAAGGGCACACAGGTTCGTTCACTAATGAAAGACAAAGACGTGTTGTTCAATATCAAAACTACACCGTTTTATTGAATGTTCACAAGTAGCAAGAACCAGAAATAAACCAAACCAGACACATGGCCAATACATGAACACACACACACACACACACACACACACACAGTGTGTGTCACACCCAGACACCACAGTGGAAATAATTCAAGATATCTGCACATTTCACAAAGCCATATTCACAACTTAAGACATTTTTAATGCTACATAGAAATTAATTTTTCATATATCTTTTAACACCCAAAACAAAGAATGGGAGCACTAAAAATATGAATGGCCATTAAAAGGAAAGGTACAGTAAACAGCAGATTAGTGGTTATCAGACAAAAAGTCCTAACATGCTGCCAGTCTAAACTCAAAAGGTGTTTATAGTTGACTGTTCTTCTTCAATCAGACCTTGATTTTTATGAATTTACATTTAATAAAAGTGCTATGTGTTACTGTCACGAGGAGGCGGGTAAGTGGAGGAAGGACCCAAGCGCAGACAGCGGGCAGAGGTGAAACAAAGGGGTTTTATTGCTTACGAGTTGAAACAGGCAGGTAGGCAGGCAGGCGACAGGCACGCAGGGGAACAGGCAGGTAGCACACAGAACACATGACATAACAACGACAGCGACAAGAACAATGAACCAACAGGAATCAACTGAAAAGGACAGGTACAAATAGGGAAGGGACTAAGGAGAGGATCAGGAGCAGGTGAGTACAGAACACAGGTGAAAACACTGAGGGCCGAGACAGAAGGCGGGAACACCAGACAAGACTTCAAAATAAAATAACCAAAATCCAGATCATGACAGTTACCTTTAGTAGTAAAACGTGGGATTAATAAATAAACCTGACCTTGAACAAACGCTCTCACTATCTCACGCACTCAAACATGCAAATCTCAGAATGCACAAGATCTGACTGCAGCTCTGTGAAGGAGAAGCAGAGTGTGACAGCTGAATGGGTTGGTGCGGTACACTGCGTGGTGAGTTGAACAGGCCGACATGTTGTCAATGATGCTGGTGAAGAGACGCGGCCACACTGTGTCCTCACTGGTGTGGGTCTCAGCAGCCAGCGGGGCGGCAGACTGTTGCACACACCCGCTGCCATCTGCTACAGAGTTATGATTCATGATGGTATGATGTAAGCTCATTAGGCTACTTTACTGTAGCCAACACAAGGCGGTGTGTGTTTGTGTACAACTGCAATGATCCCTGTGGGAAAACAACGGGTCAGAGCAAAGAAAAAGGGTCAAACATAACAAAACGGACCATTTTAATGATACAAGAATATAGCAAGTGGAAAAGCATGAATGTAATGTGAAAAATACGTGTTAAAAATATGAATTACTTTAAAAGAATAGTTTGACATTTTTGGAAATAACCTTTTTCACTTTCTTGTTGAGTGTTAGTTGATACCACTGTCAGTCTGTTAGCTGGCTAAATATGAAGCTAACACCAGCAGGCGGTTAGCATAGCATAAAGACTGGAAACAGCTAGCTTGGCGCCGTCAAAATTCAGTAACAAAATCCTCCTACCAGCACCTCTATAGCTCACCAATTAACACATTATATATTGTTTGAATATTATATTGTTTGCTGGTAGGCAGACTTTGTTATCTTCGGACAGAGCCAGGCTAGCTAGCTGTTTCCCCTTGTTTTCAGTCTTTTAGCTAAGCTAGGCTAACTTAACTTCATAAATACAGTGGGGCAAAAAAGTATTTAGTCAGCCACCAATTGTGCAAGTTCTCCCACTTAAAAAGATGAGAGAGGC